>JADBJO010006220.1:130000-139793 GCA_016801955.1 Conus betulinus
GGTTAAATCTGTTATCTCTTTTCAACCGCATCTTGTACATGGCATTCATATGTGTGCAGGGCTTCTCACATTGGGGATGCCAGTATCGTTCGCCGAATGCCCAATCTGGAAGTGTGTAGTTTGAGGTCTGTATAAAACTGAAAGGTTTTCTTCTGAATTATCTGATATTTTAATATTTGTTGTTTTGCTACCATTTTGGTTTTCAAGATCACTGATTTAAAAGTAACCCGCCTGAAGTTGTGCAGACTCATATCTGTCTTGATCAGTTACTAAGTAAGTTAGTGTAAAAAGCAACCACAGCCAGTAAAGTGTGGCTTTAGGGGGTATGTCTGTACCAAAAGAAATTGAGCAGTCAGTGCCTACTACTAGTCATGAATTTAATTTTAGCAGGATGGATGATACAGAAACATCATTTCCCATGATGTAATGCTGTTACATAATGACTACTACCATGATGACCGTCTTGCTGTCTCTGTCACGCATGTGAGTGTGTGTGGCAATGTCAAGAAGTAGAGCCTGATGTTTTTACACTGAAAGAATCCGTGCATTATTTTCTCTCTTCAGATTAGTGTCTTCCCAGAAAATAATTTCTTGCACAAGTCATCTTTTCAGCATTCGGTGACACTCATGTGCAGGATTGTCAGGCAAAGTTTATGGCATGATCACTGTGGTGGGTTTTGACGCAAACATGGAGAATTCCCAAAAGCTGCTGGCTCTGCCAAATTAAAGTGCTGCAGGATTTGTCCTTATACCTCAGATACTAGGTGTAAGTAAAACTTTGTGGTGAAAGTCTTGACAAAGTAAAGTGATGGTCTTACTGATCATGGATAATCAGTAATCCCTTCACTGTCCACCTGGAAATCTTCCAGGGCAAAACAAGCATTCTGTATGCAAAAGGGAGAGTATTTGCTGCCAGTATTTGATTTTTTTTTTTTTTTTTTTTTTTGTCTTTAAATGTTTCATCATCTGTACCACTTCAGTATCACTATACCGGTACCTCTCTCATTTCAGTTCTCTGTCCACAGTCACACCCTGGCTTGTCCTGTCGCAGCACTGGCAGTGGCAGTCCACAGGAAAGTCAGTGTCAAGTTGCCATCAGGCAGCCCACCGGAGGAGATTCTGCACTGCTGCTGATTCACTTCAGTGATGTTCAGTGATGTCTATTCTGATTAAGCATACACAGGACACCACTTACTAAGCCCCCAGATAACAACAGTAATTGATCAGCCATGGAGCCAGTGTGGATGAGGGGGTCTCCCTCTGGATTGCGCCACCACATATGTCGTACGACATTGTCCATGAACTTGCCAATACCGGCGACCTCGACACAAGCTCACCAAGGTCTTAGACATTGAAAAGGGCATGAAGGCCACGAAATTTGACACTTTGATTAGTATGCTGACTGATGATGATGATGATGAAGATGATGCAGTGGAGAACCATTCTAGTATGAGGCTGCATGATAGGGCTGTACCTTTTGCCTATCTTTGTGATGTATCCCTGTGTCAACAAGACCTGAGAAACACAGACATCTGCTGTGTTGGTCAGATAATGTGAGCAGCACTCACAAGGATGCATCAATTATGTGGATGAAACACAAATGTATGGTTTTAATCTTTCCAGTTGAGCCCATAGCAAACTCAGTTCTGGGTAAGAGCTGGTCGTGAGCCGAAAAAGTTACACAAACATGTGGCTTTAATTGGATAGGACTGTTGACCTCTCATTTGAGAATCCACTATGCCCACCACTGCGCCATGACGGCTGGTAGTTTGGACTCATTTCCCTTCAGTTGTTTGGAGAAGCTTGCTGGTTTACGTCACGTCATCACCCCAGAAGTTTTCTGGATTACAGGTGTACAGAACACCCACTTTAGCCTGAAAAAATTCCAGGTTAAGGCGATGAACTATGAAGGGATGAAAGGAACATCAGCAGCAGACATCATGAAAAGATATTTCCAGCCATCTTCTTCTTAGTGTCTGCATTTGTTCGATGACAGTGGCCCCAACACATTTCTGCAGGTTGCTGAGCCTGCTGAAGAGGAGAAACATGTGTGCAGGCTAAATTAAAACAACGGGTCCAGAAACAACGTTTTTCGCTCAGGATGGGACTGTTCTAAGGTGCATGAATGTGTACTCCTTTAATCCCATGGTTGCCTGCATGCATACTGTGCATGACACTGAGGGGAGGGGGGGGGGGGGGGGGTTAGTTCTCAGTTGTTTTGTGTGTTCATATCTTACATGTACCAGTTTGGTCACAAGAATTTCTCAGCAAACTGAAAGAGGGAGAGCTCCAGCACATATCAGTCAGCGAGCTGACACGTTTGCATTGATTATGCATGACCAGTGGGACCCAACTGCTGCGCAGTGGAATCCTGTTGTCGATTAAATACCCCCGTTCCCCGTGTCGGTCATGGCCAAACATCACCTTCGAGCCAGTGGCTGTGTGATAACGGGACTTGTAATGCTTGAGCATCAAAGTGGGCTTCTTTTTTTTTTTTTTTTTTTTTGACAGGTTTTGCCATAGAGCCAAGTCTGTTGTCTGTTAAGCAGATGCCCTCAGCACACTTTTTTTTTTTTTTTTTCCAGCCTGAATGATGTCAGCGACAGATGCCATGTTATTGGTTGGTTGCACTTGCGCAAATATTGTATTTGTCATTTGCTTTTCTAGAGGTGATTTTGGTGCCTCAGCTTGGTGACCGCTCTGAAACGCTATGCATGATCAGCAGGGCTGTGTACTAGAGCTTGAACTAATGACCAACACCAGATCTAAGCCCTGATGTTTTATTACCCTTCCACCCTCAGGAAGAAGCTCCCTGTTTTGATACTTATGATATCCATAGATAGATCTGATATGATGATATGATCTTACTCTTGGAGTAAAAGTACAAACCCATTGAACTATTGAATTATTTTCAGTTTCAGACTCTGTTCTGTCTTGAAAGAAATCTCCTTTAATGTTGTTGATGCTTTTTTTTAACATTTCATTTTCAGTGTCAACGACATAACGACATTAGAAGACTTTGCCCACTGCCCCAATCTGCAGGAGCTGTACATTCGTAAAAACCGGGTGACTGATCTTGCCGACATCACCTACCTCAAGAAGCTGGAGCGGCTGCGAGTTCTCTGGTTGTCGGACAATCCCTGTTCTCAGGGAGACGACTACCGCATGACGGTGCTGAGAACACTACCCAATCTGCAGAAGCTGGACAATATCGGTGTGTTTGAGTGTTGGAGAATCACATTAAGGATGGGAGACAGGAACACTAAAGGGTATAAGACAAGGGTAGGTCAGCTGTTTGTCAGGAAAGGAGCTGTTGTACAGAGGTTGAAAACTGTATGACAGTGCGCTGTTTCTTCTGAAATTGAATAACTTAGGACTCATGTCCTAACTCTAAGAAAATCATTAGACATTTTTTAAATGTATGGGACAAAGAGTAAGGTAGACTTTGGGGGGTGGGGGGAAGGGGTTGTTGCTGTTGTTGTACCCTGGCTAAAAGACTCCAGGGATCATCTAAACATGCAAAGCACTTGAACAGTATGGTGCAAATACATCAGTTAGGGATGAGAACATTATGTGTGTGACCGATTTTGATTACCCTGCCACATGGGGCAGCCATACTCTGACTTCCAGGGATTTTTGAGACAGATGGTGTTGTGCTGGGAGCTCGTCACAAATGAAGACAATCCCTGCGTAACTATGCATAGCATGGCAACATTTTGATGTAGCCTTGGTGGACTTTAGGGGTAAATGTGTTTATTTACCACACAGGTACTGTGTTTGAAAATGAACATGAATTGTGGCTTAATCAGCAGGGGGGGTGCCTTAACATTTGTGGCTGCTGCGCACAGCCTTAGACTGACTGTCCCAATTAATCAGGTTTGTCACTTGACTTCCACTGGTCCCAATGTACTCTGCAACAGAACAATGGAGCAGTTTTTGGGTCACTTGACTTTGACACTGGTCCCCAATCGCTTTCAAAGTAAATTATGCAACAGAACAACTACATACTTGTTTCTTCCAAGTTCGATCACGTATCTGAAATTGACAGCTTGAGTTAGTTCCCTTGAAATTAAAGTCGCTTTCAGAGAGCCAAAAATTACGCTGCCCCAGAACAACGAGATACTTGTTTCTTCGAAGTTCGATCACATATCTGAAATTGATCACAGCTTGAGTTAGTTCCCTTGAATTTGAAGTGGCTTTCAGAGAGTCGAAGTTAAATCAAGTTGTGTACATGCTGGCTTGAAATCAGTTCAGTGATGTTGATGCATAAAAGCACATAATTCAATACAACATGGTCATAAACTTAGACTGCCATCCCGGATGTAGCAAAGATCATTAGGAAGAGGTACTTTCGGCATTGAAAATGTTTGGTCATTGTCATGAGCAGTTGGCCCAGCGTCCTTGTTCGATGCTCAGATGAACCCCTGACAGTGTGGAATCTATCTCACAGTTCTAAATCATTATGAGGAGGTAGTCATCAGCTGGGGCTTTATTGCGTACCAGACTCGTCCAAGCTGGCGACAAAGACCAGTCACTGCACATAAAACCACTTCATGTTCCAATACAAGAAATGTGCCTGAAAAAAAAAAAGTTGGATGAAAATCGAAGGAAAACACTGAGTTTCTGATATATGGAGGAAGCCATTGAGCGAAGAATGGATGACCTAGCTGTCAATAGAGTATTGTCTTTAAATTGATATCCTTACAGAGTGAGGGAGGGGGACGGATGTAGGAAAAGGAGAGAAGGAATCTTTATTCAGAGGTTAATTTTGTGTGGACAGAAATGATGATTTTTTTTTTTTTTAAAGCCAAACGAAAAACAAAAATAAAAACACCCTCCTGAAAAGGTAAAATGAAAATTGCAAATAAAACCAGTTTTTGAAAGCGAACGAAATCCTTATTGCAAGGTGAATCTTGTAAAGACGATGAGTGAAATGACTGCTCCTGAAGGGAGGGAGTTCCAAATGGAAGGTAAATCTGGCATAGAGTGATAGACTAAGAGTGAAGTAAACATTCCAGAGAAAAAAAAATCTGCAAAGGGAGAGAACCTTCGTTTGGAGGTTTGAAAAAATTTTTTTTTGTTTTTAAAAATTCCTACGAATATATATGTTGCTATATCGTAAGTTTGAAGAATGTCACATGAGCCATTTACTCGGGGAAAAAAAAAAATCTTCTTCTTCAGAACTTTCTTCCGAATCGTTTGCTCATCATACCTTGAAACCTCATCCCAGTCGAAATCTAGGTCACTCTAAGCTTCATCACCCAGCACTTTCAATTAGTCTTATGCCGTAATTCTACAAATCACAGTATCTCCATCACTAAATCTCATTATAGAACGGCAGAAATCAAGGTTAGCCATGGTGTGAAAAAAACAGCATTTCGACTTCAAAACTTTAAAAATTCGTAACTCGAGAACCACGGCACGCATCGACTCGCGTTTTTTTTGCAGACGGTAGAAAATGGCTACAGGAAGAAGGAAATCACGTTCTCGCGAGACTTCCTTTTCTACGAGAAACATGGCGGCGCCCATTGTTGCCGGTGTATACACAACTTAGTTTTGTCGCAAACTTTCTTAGAGTGGACACTCTGCAGATTGTAGAAATCAGCCTTATTTAATTAATGGAAACAGCTGAACATGTGAACGACGCTGGCATCAGCACAGTTTGAGACTTGGAACAGGTGGTAGAAAGCGTGCATTCGGAGGTGGAGGGTGGTGGTAGGGGAAGTGAAGGATGGGGAAGGGAGACAGACTGTGGACTTAAGTGTAAGGGAAATGGTACTGCTGTCGAGTTGTGGATGGCAGAGAGACATACAGGAGACAAAATGTCTGAGAGGGGAGGGGGGAATGCAAGGAAGGGGTTTATGGACAGAACAAAGCTGGGTTAAAATGCTAGCAAGTAATAAATTGTCTGTCTACTAGAGTCATTAAGTGGATTCGTAATTTCAATTTCCATTGGTTTTTTCTTTGTTCATTGTTAAGTCTGTGGTTGTGTTGCTAGTTTTCAATTGACTGATTTGATTATTTTTTCAGGCTATAAAAGCTATTAAGGTACTGATGTGTTGACTGTCTGCTGCGTACAGTGGTGACGGAAGAAGAGATCAACAGAGCTCTGGAAGAGGGAGACGACTTTCCAGGGGGTGACAAAAATGATCCCTTAAGTGGCTTCCTCGGCGCCAACACCAACAGCAATGCTGTTCCCTTTTCCAGCTTCTCAAAGGACGCCGCCACCGACAAAACCACCACCACAGCAAAAAAAAACCCCCCCGAACGAAACTACAGCACATCGGTGGACACGTCGTCAGATAACGCCGATGACAAAGAGGAGGCAGAGGACAGTGGGGTGGAGGTGTCAGCCATTCACTTACATCCTGAACCCTCGGAGCGTGAGCCACAGAAGGCCATGGGGTTGAGCGACACGCATCGGAATCGTCTGCAGCAGCAGGAGAATCAATGAAACTGAGTTTAGAAGAGACAAAGTTTGAGTTTGTGTTGAGTTTGTGTGTGTGTGTGTGTGTGTGTGTGTGTGTGTGTGTGCGCGTGCGTGCGTGCATGCGCGTTTCCCCTTTTGTTTCATATCCTCGGATTAGTGTTACTCCAGTGGTTGTTGTTGCTGTATCCAGAGTTAGCACGTACCTTTTAATGGTCCTTAAAAGTCATTAGATTAGGACGCCTAAGTATTTCTGTGTGTTCATGGTGTTTGAAAACTTCATTGGCTGATTGAATAGGAAAGAAGGTGTGAATGAATGCAGTCACCAGTGCCAGCTGTTTCCGAAAGGCATTACAAGAACAAATTGTCGCTGCTTTTTTTCTGTGTTCTGATTGGAACAGAGGAAAAGAATAAATGATGTCAGGCTTTTTTTTAACGATTTTCTTGGGGGTGGTAGGACAATAATAGGAAAATAAATTGTAATGTATATTTTTAAGTACAGAAGATTATCTGTTTCAAAAAAAATAGGACTAGGTGATTTGACTGCTTTCCCGTTGTCATTTTTTTTTTTTAAGGTGTTGGTTGGTTTCATTTGCTACTGATATTCCATTTTAAAGTGACAGTATGTCATCTGCCAAAGACTGAGGACAATGAGCAGGTGTCTTGTTGTTGCTTTTGCCATGAGATTTCTCCCAACAGGGTGACAGTAAACCATATGACTCCAAAATGGGGAGTTTTTAGCATCCTTCCTGATGTGCTAAATAATCTCACCCTGTCAAACTCACCATCACACCTGTTGTCCCCTATGGTATCGCTACAGTCCAAGGGGGGTATTTTTGCTTTGGCCTTAGAAGAAAGACGAAGCAGAAGCCACCACTAGTCGGTTGCAAGATACGAAAAATGTGGTGAGAGGATGTCTTATTGCTGTGATACCCACAAACGTCAGGTGATAGGGGTTTCCAACTGCTGTAGCTTGTAAGAGTTTAACATGATAAGTACATGTAGCCGGACAGAGAGTATGATTCAACTTCTCCATATTTATTTTTCTTTCTTGAGCAGCTGGCATGGTCGAGCTATCAAATGTAGGGTAAAGACCTGAATAAAAAAAAACACATCCACAAAATCCATAGGTTTAAAGGGAGAGAGCCTTTCTTAGAAAACAATCTCTGTATAGAAAAAAAAAAGGAAAGTTCCCCCCCAAAAAAAAGGAAACCTAGTCTTTAACTTGTTTACTGGCAGAGAGTCGTTGCCCTTCATGTTTGCCACAGCAGAAGGCAAGTTTCTATAGGAGAACAGATGACAGACAATAAAGAACAGACCAAATGACGAGTTGTATAGACAGAATTGAGAGGAAAACCATGGTCTCTCCTCTCTGTCGCCCACAATTGTCTGCTGATTGAAGGAAACGTTCGCGCCAGGCCTCCTCACCCCCCCCCCCCCCCCTCCTCACTCCATACAGGATGACCACCGTCTATCAGGCCCCCCTCTCCTGTCACTTCACTTCAAGAAAAGCATCCTCAGGTCAAATTAGGCCACTGTCAGTTGACTTTGTTTTACAGCAAAAGCTGTTAGAACCACCCACTTGGTATGTGCACGCATCAAAAGAGCTGTGAACATACGAACAGTGATTGGCTCGTGGCCAGTGTTTCACTGTGACTGACAAGGGTGAGTGGGGGACTCGTTTTGCCAACCCAATTCTGATGCTGTGTGTTTTTGGGTCTCATTATGTATGGGTAAGTGATGTATATGAATCAACAATCTGATTATGAGATTGTTGTGGAACCCTTCCACATTTCTTGGCTAGAACAATTTTGTGATGAATTGGTACGTGTGAGATACATGTACAAGAACATCTGATGGTACTGAAGCTACGACATCTGGACTGTACATGTTCCCTCATCGTCTGTGATACATGTGCTCATTACTCAGGGCTGGTAGTGCTCAGACACCCAGAGTGGGCGTTTCTGTTTTTGCCATGGCGCCAAGTCAAGCAATAGCTGACTGACATGTTAAGCGTTTCTCTTGAATTGGCATACGAAGATAGAGCTTGACTTGAGATCACACATGGAGGGTGGGGCGAGGCGAGGGTGGGAGGAAGCATGGCCTGAGCGTTTTGTACTTTCAGTAGCCAAATGGAGAGTAGAAAAGCAAAGCATATTTGGATTTTGTTTCGGTTCTCTCAATACAATGTGTGGATTGACTTTTTTCCTCTTTGTCCGTAAACTGTTCTCACAGCAAAGGACTCAAAATCGAAATAACAGATTTGAAAGATTATTGATAAAGCTCCGCCCAACAAACGTTGAAAAACGAGTCACAAGACAAAACACGACGCGTTTCGACCATTTAGGTCAGCTTCAGGCAAGAAAACACAACACTCGGGACAATGAAAATGACCAAGCAGTCACTGACCTTCATTCAGTTTAGTGCAAGATGGGCGCTGAAACGCCCATTCAGCACCGCCTTGTGCCAGGTTGGATGAAGGCTGGTGATTGCTGTGTTCATTTTCGTTGTCCTGTGTGTTGTGTCTCTTACCTGAAGAAGACCTAAGAGGTTGAAACGTGTCGTGTTTTTGTCTTGTGATTCGTTTGTCAATGGTTTTTTGGGTGGAGCTTTATCAGTAATATTTCGAATTGATTTCCACCAGCAGTCACCTCACTTCGCAACTGGATCGAAATGATAGGTTTTTTTTCTTTGGCATATTGGAGTTGAGAGGGGCATTTTAACTGCTGAGCAGTCAAGGGTTTTAAAGGGGGAGAATTTCTCAGGGGATGAGTGGCCACACAAAGAAAAAGAAGATAAAAAAGGTTCCAGAAAAATCTGTTGTGTCTGTATGTATGGGTGTGTGTTTGTGTGTACATGCCTGTATGAGCACTTGCATTTGTGTGTGTCTGGTATGTCTGCCATCTGGTATTGCTCAGGTTCTAGGGTGTGGAGTGGTAACAAGTGCAATCATCTGCTCCAAAAAGCGTTGAAGCAAAGCGAAGAAGAAGGAGCCTGTGCTTTAACAAATGGCCAGACGTGGCAGAGAATGACGAAACATTCAGCATCGGTGATGATGATGATGACGACAGTGATGACAGATGATGCTGATGATGACAGTTGCCCCATGCTAGTGCAGACTGAGGTGGAGAAGCGGCTGTTGCAGCTGAAAATGAGATGTGTGTTTGAGTTTCCATGTGTGTGCATGCACACTGGAGTGTCTGGCATATGCGTTTTATGGCAGTGTTTTATTTTTTTTTTTTTTTTGCTTACATGTTTGTGTAAGATGCTTTAGATCTTGTGGATTATTTTTCACTTTCAGTCACATCCGCTCGCAGCTGGGCCTGAAGCCTCTCCCGATGTCAAAAGTTTCTCCTCACAAGTCCA
>JADBJO010006221.1:0-11581 GCA_016801955.1 Conus betulinus
GATATACAAACGTTAGCCATTCCAGTGCTGTTTAGCAGATATTACAAAGTACGGCTATAGTTAGGGAGAGCAGTATGTAAAAATCACGAAAGATACACAACAATAGCAACAGCCACAGCAGCAGTACCACCACCACCACCACCTACACCAACAACATCACTGCTTATGACTGCAAAGCCACAACGCCGCCCTTCTCTCACAGCCCCAAGTTAGTAATGAAAATCAGATGAGCGGTAAGATGTACAAACAGAATTTTTTTCTATTTCATATCCGCCTCCCCTTCCCCGATCACAAACGCAAACACGCAGACGTACCTCCGTCTATTTCATCACACACACACACACACACACACACACACACACACACACACACACACACACACACGCACACACACACACACACACACACACACACACACACACACACCACACACACACACACACACTCCGTCATCCAGCCACCACACGCACAGACACATAGTCCCATCTCTCCCCTTTTCCCGCCCTCCTCAATCTCCATGCGTCTTCCTCCTTACCACCATCCTCCCTCCCATCCTCTGCCTAACTCAAAGACATCAAATCAAACGCGAAAAATTTTGTAACGAAAAGCAAACAAGCGCTTTGGCGGGAGAGAGAGCAGTAATGAGAGAGAAGAGAGAGAGAGAGAGAGAGAGAGAGAGAGAAAAGAGAAGGGGTTGGGGATACTCAATTAATGCCACTGGCGTAAATGTCATGGTGCGGTCGGGACTTTTATTTGGTCTGGAGCACTTGAAGATACGAATTTAGCATGGAGATGAACGGAATATGTGCCTGATGGTTCTGTGCCTTCTGGTGGAGAATTTCTTTGATTTTGTCTATCCCTTAGACTCGACAGTCAGCTTGAGAGAGAGAGAGAGAGAGAGAGAGAGGGAGAGGGGAGAGAGAGAGAGAGAGAGAGAGAGAGAGAGAGAGAGAGAGAGAGAGAGAGAGAGAGAGAGAGAGAGACAGTTGACATGATACTCTTTAGAGAGAGTGAGTGAGAGTCATTATACAGTACATGATGCTCTTCAAAAAGTGATGATTTGAGAAGTGTACACAGAGGATCTGATGGACAGTAGGAGAATGTTTTCAAGTGGCGGGAAAGGGAGAAAGGTAGGAAAGCAGACGTGACGGAAGAAGAGTCTCTCTATCTGTGTGTGTGTGTGTGTGTGTGTGTGTGTGTGTGTGTGTGTGTGTGTGTGTGTGTGTGAACTGTCTATTATAGTGTATGAATAACTGTGATTGATATGGATGTACAAACGTTAGCCATTCCAATGTTGTCAGCAGATATTACAAGGTAAAGCTATAATGAGGGAGGAAAATATATAAACATCAGAGTGAAATTACAACAATAGCAACAGCAGCAACAACAATACAACAACATGATAACAAGACTACCTATGCCTACAGATGCAAGGCAACAATGCTGCCCTTCTCTCAGTTCAGATTAGTAATAAGATGCACATACAGAATTCGTTTCTATTTCATAAGCCCCAGTCACCAAACGCACACATAGTCCCGTCTATTTTATTATCCCCCACCCCAACCCCTCCTCTGGCCACCACACGCACAGACACATAGTCCCGTCTCCCCCCTCTCCCGCCTTCCTCAATCTCCCTGCCTCTTCTTCCTCAATCTCCCTGCCTCTTCATCCTTCCCACCATCCTCCCTCCCATCCTCTGCCTGCCTCAAAGACACACATTAAATCAAACGCGAAAACTTGTAACGAAAAGCAAACAAGCGCACCAGCGGGAGAGAGAGGCAGCATTGAAAGAGAGAGAGAGAGAGAGAGAGAGAGAGAGAGAGAGAGAGAGAGAGAGAGAGAGAGAGAGGGAATATTCAATTTATGCCACTGGCATAAATGTCGTGGTACGGTCGGGACTTCCATTTGGTGTGGAGCCCTTGCAGATGAGAATTTAGCATGGAAATGAACGGAATATGTGCCTAGCGTTCTGTGCCTTCTGACGGAGAATTCATATTCGGCGCTTATTCTCCCCTTCGAACTCGACTGTCAGAGAGAGAGAGAGAGAGAGAGAGAGAGAGAGAGAGAGAGACAGACAGACAGACAGACAGACAGACAGACAGACAGACAGACAGATAGACAGACAGACAGAGACTTGTGTTTTTTGTTTCACTGTGTCGGAGCTGCGCCGTGTTTCTATCTGGGAGTTGTGGACCTACCTGGTTTGTGTGGTGCCTGTCTGAGGGAGGCGGCGTTTTGGTTTTCGTTCCGTCGTTTTGTTTGGGTTGTTCGTTTTGTGTCTTGTGGGGGACGGTCTTGTTGCCACGGCCTTGAGGTGGTGGTCCGGCGTTATTGTCTGTGGTCCTTTCTGGACTGTTCAACGGTCCGGGGCTGTTCCGTTGGGATTGCGGGGGTCTCCGGTGGTCTCCGGTGGTCGGTCTGTGCGCCATCGTTGCTGCATCGGCGTGGATTGTATTGGGTCGTCGGTGTTTTCTCCCCCGAGAGGCCGGACTGGGTTTTGTTGCCTTGGTAACACCGACCGTCCAGCTGATGGAAGGAGAATCGGCCTAATCCCTTCTGCCTTTTGGGGGCGGCGCCGTTCCGCGTCCTCCGCTGACTGCGGTGTTGCGGGTGGGTCTTACGTGGTTTGTGGCCGCGTAGGACCTGCCGAGACTGCCTGTTGGTATTTCGATCCAGCTTCTTTTTTGTGACGTCTTTTTTTTTTTTATCTGCGTCTCCCCGATCTTGACGTCATCAAAACAACATCAAAATTTGCGTGTGTTTGCTTTCGTTTTTTTTTCTTGCCACGGTGAATAAGCTGCTGGATTTTCCAGTCTACAATCAAGTCAGTGCGCGGTTTCATCTAACTTTTCCCACCTCTTCTTAATTTAAATCCAAATTGTGTTTCTTTCTGACACAAGAATTAGTCATTGACGGCTCACAGGCCTGTTAAATTGGCCTGAATATTTTCACATAGTCATGATATAGGATATTGCAGCGCTATTCAATTTGCCTAATTGATAATACATATATTTACATATATAATTTTTTTTTTTTTTTTTTTTTTTTTTTTTTTTTTTTAATCTGAGCATTATTTACTTTAAAGTCGACAGTCTGGGGCTGGATAATTTGAAAAGTCCTATCTCTTTCCAAAAATCCTATACTAACGGTGTGTGTGTGTGTGTGCGCGCGCGCGCGCGCGCGGGCGCGCGCGCGCTGTGTGCATTTTGCAGTTGTATTATAATTTCTATCCAAACTTATACCAAGTAAGCAGTTTATCGTTTCGTTTCTATCAAACTCATACTCATGTAATGCTAGTCATAATCAGTGATGGGTTCTCGTAAACGGTTACTGTAGTGTAGTGTTTGGTGTTTGACCATTTGTTTGTTTTTGTTTAGGTGTTGTTGTTGTTGTTGTTGTTGTGTTGTGTGTGTGTGTGTGTGGTGGGGTGTGTGTGAGGGGGTGCGTGTGTCTGTGCGTGGGTGCGTGCGTGCGCGTGCGTGTGTGTGCGTGCGCGCGCGCGCGCGTGTGTGTGTGTGTGTGTGTGTGTGTGTGTGTGTGTGTGCGTGCGTGTGTGTGTGTGTGTGTGTGTGTGTGTGTGTGTGTGTGTGTGTGTGTGTGTGTCCTCCTACCCTCCCATCCTTTTTCAACCTCCCCACTTCTTTTTCCTGGGAGCCTTTCTTCAATTTCCCCCTTCTTCCCCTACCCCCCCCCCCCCCCCCCCCCCCCCCCCCTTTTTTTTCCCCATTTTCTGGCAGATTGGCAATGGCAGTCTCAACGAATCTGTCAAAATTTAAAACAAATCCAGATTGTTTGAGTGACCTTAAAGTCTCTCATTTAAAAAAACTTTTATCAGAAAATGATCTTCCTAAAAATGGGAAGAAAAAGCATCTGGTTAATCGTCTTGCGTCTTTATTAAACGACTCAAAAAAGAATGAAACAGCCAATGTTGACCAGACAGTTGAGGCTGTCGAGGTCTCCACCCCCTGTGTCCGTCATCCTCATCACTAAAAACAACATCACTTACCTCGCCATGTGTCAGAGAGACCACGTCTACGACACACACAGAAAACTTTCAGAATCCAAAAAAATATCGTCTTTCAATTTTCCGGTCATTTTGGAAGATACCAAAAAGGGTTCTGCAACTTTGGCTGGTATTGGGGTTCTCAGCAGAAAGCTTTGGACCAATACCATCGGACCCATTATTGAACAGAAACAATTGTCGTCCGGTAAATGGTTGATTGGCTGTACTTCTGCCGATCAGCAAAAAAAGCGCTCTTAAATACAAAAAAATCTCGCTCGCTGGCATCACTATCAACTGCTCCATCCCTGAGGTGTATACCGAAGGGGTGATTAAACCCATTCCTGTAGATATTTCTCTTGATGAAATTAGAAGAGAAATACCAGGAGCAAAAGCGGCCAAAAGATTGAAAAATAAAGATGGCAGCGACTCTCGAGGGCAGTGAAATTACCTTCACTGTCCCAAGTCTTCCCCCCAAAATCTTTCTTGGGTTTCAGTCTTTTGACATTAAACCATTTGTTCCGCAAGTCTTTCGTTGCACTCGCTGCAACAGACTGGGACATACAAAATCCGCATGTCGCTCCAAACAGACGTGTGGTAGATGTGGTCAGTCTGGCCATGACAATAGCAAATGTTCCAACGCCAGACGCTGTGTGAATTGTTCAGGAAATCACTCTGCTTCCTACCTTGGGTGTCCTGAATATAAACTTAGAGTCTTGGCGGGCTCTTTAAAATCATCTAATTATATGTCTTTCTTAGAAGCTATTTCTTGCACGAGCTCAGCTAGAAGGACAAACAAATCCTGAACAGTGTGGTCAGCAGTCTTCAAACCATGATTCAAGTCCATGTAACCATGCTGTTCCTGTGTCATATTCCTCAGTTGTTGCTGGGAACAAAAGTAAGTCGCCGGTCACGAAAAAGGCGGCTTGCTCCCCAGTAACTGTCGCAAAAAAATATTCTCCCGACTTGGGAAAAGATAAAGTCAAGGCAGAAAACTGCGAAAATAGGCCAGAATTGTCACCCCCATCTTAGTACTCCTAAGAAAAAATGTCAGCCAACAGAGTCTCCAAAAGTTCCATCGCTCGGCTGTCCATCTCCTTCTAATTTTGATCTCAATAGTATTGTTGTGTTCATGGAAACCCTTTCAGTTAAATTCATCAGTATTATGAAAAACGTGACGGACCTGCTTACATCTTCTGTTTTGGAATTCAAAAGAATTATTTCAAAGTGTCATGCCAATGTGTTATGAACTTTTACAAAATGAAAGCTCTTTCTTTGTGTTCTTTTGCAAAAATCCGCCTGTTTCTGTTTGTTATTATTCTTCCTTCCCTTGTAATGCGGACAACCAGTTCAAAAGACAGCATGGACAGTCCAGTCATAGATCGTCTTAAGTTTTTACAATGGAACTGCAGAAGCAAATGTAACATTGACTACCTTATTCAGTTTTTTGGAAGACCATAGTTTTGATGTCCTTGCACTGCAGTCTCTGAATTGTCATAAAATGATTTACCAAAACTCCCGGGATACTATTTTCCTCCAGTGACTAATGCAGTGAAGAAAAATACTAAAACAAAAACTGCCATATATGTGTCGTGCAACATTTTGTACCAACCTGTTAAAACACCCTGTACGCGACTGACAAACGCTTATATTCCTGCTGTATAGCAGTGAATATCAAGGGCCAAAGTTTACAAGTTGTGAACTGTTATTACCCAGATGGTGTGTCCAAGAAGGAAGCCCACTGGTTGTTTTGATTTAGATTCAAACAAAGAGTGGATTTTCTGGGTGATTTCAATTCCCATCATGCTCTATGGTCCGAAAACTCTAAAAATATCACAAACAATAATGAATATCTCGCCAACACTATAGTAAATGCTAATCTAACGATACTGAATGACGGGTCTATCACCAGAATTGCTGATCGTTCTGATCAGAAAAATTCATCAATTGATTTGTCCTTAGTAACTCCGGGTATTTTTCACTTTGCATGTGGAATGTCATTCAGTCACCACTGGGTAGTGACCATCTTCCTGTTGAAGTTCAGATCTTAGTGTGTCCAGAGAGAACTGAGCATACCCTCGGACATACAAAATACAACGAAGATAAAGCCAACTGGGACCTTTTTGCCCAGACTCTAATTACTGGTTCTCTTAAGCTCAATTTTAATCATAACATAGAATCAGTAGAAGATCTTGAAAACAATTATGTAGATTTACGAAATCTTATTCTGAGAGCAGCAGATCGGTGCCATTCCAAAGATTAAGTTTAAAGACCATCCAAAGAGAGCCTCAAACCCTTGGTGGAACTCCTCATGTGAGTTGGCCGTAAAAATGAAAACAGAGGCATTTCAAAACTGGATGAATAGTCGTCATTCACAGCCACCCCAAGTAGTAAACGAACTCCACTGTAAATACAAAATTGCTAATAACTATAGTAACAGAACAGTAGCTCTTGCAAAAAAAACAGTATTATGGTAATTTGATCATGACTTGCTCTAAACATCCACATGACGTTTCTAAATTATGGAAAGAAATTAAAAAAATCAAGGGTACATTTCATCTCCCTCAGCCTGCTCTGCATGTTAATGATAAAATTTAGAACTAACAAAGAAAAGGCTGAATTATTAGCAGAAACTTTTGCTTCAATGAGTCAGACTGAGTGTTTATCTCAATCTGAACAAATTCGTAGAAAGGAGTTTGAGGATAAATTCCAAAACATTGAGCAGACTAATATAGAAAGTAACACTTTATATATAAAAACACAAACTTAACAATGCATGAACTCTGTTTCGCACTTAAACGTGTAAAACCGGGTAAGATATCCACTGGTTCGGATCCTATTTCCTATAACATGATTAAGCATTTTCCTGAGAGTCTGTTATCAAGTTGTTGTTGGAGTTCTTTCAGATTTGCTGGAATACTGGAATGCTCCCTACAGATTGGAAAAAAGCTACTGTCATCCCAATCCTTAAACAAGGAAAACCTAAAACTCTTCCCTCTAGTTTTCGACCTATTTCTTTAACACCTCACACATTGGAAAACTTTTTGAAAGAATAATGAAAAACAGAATAGAATTTCCTTGAAAAAAATGGAGTCTTGCCTTTATTCCAGGCTGGTTTTAGGAAAGGTAGAGGAGTCACAGACCACATTGTCCACTTATCCTCAAATGTGAAAAAAGCTCTTGCCAAGCGTTATTCGACCCTTGCAACGTTCTTTGATGTTCATAGAGCCTACGATTCAGTATGGCATTCTAAATTGTTGTTTCAAAAGCACATGAAGTAGGAATACGAGGTCGTTTTTTTTTTTTTTTTCTAAAAGCTTTCTTATCGGACAGAACTATCCAAGTCAATCTACATGGAGCTTTATCAACTTCTAAGACTATATTAACATGGGTGTTCCCCAAGGAAGTGTAATCGCTCCAACACTTTTCTCGCTAATGCTTTACGATATTAAACAGGTTAATAAAAAAAGGTGCCACATTAGCTCTATATGCATGATATTGCTCTGTGGAGAAATGTAAACTGCAATTTTTCCAAACAACAAACCAAAAGAAAGAAAATCATTGAACAGTATCAGGAAATAGTTGACAATATTTTTCATTTACATGAAATCAAATGGGTTTGGTTTATCTGCTCACAAAAAACTGTCTTTGTTGTCTTTACAAAGAAACAATTGCGTTTGAAGGCAGAGAAGCTATCTCTATAAGGGTTGATAATAATTTGATATACCCAAGCAAACAAGTTAAGTTTCTCGGAGTAATCTTCCACTACTAAACTTTTTTGGAGTAAACATATAAATTTCCTTGTAGAAAAGGCTAGGAAAAAAATTGGTTTATTACGTGTTCTTTCTGCCATACCTCTGATTAACTGGGGATCTAATCTCGTCTATGTCGCCTCAGGTTTAGTTCGTTCGTTCAATTCTGTCATATGGCCAAGAAGTTTTTTTTACAGCTGGAAAGACAGATTTACACAAGCTTACCAGTATTGACTCGTTAGCCTTTAAAATTGCATTAGGACTTCCCCGATGGGCTTCAATTGATTTGACGTACAAGGAGGCTGGTGTGTGTACCCTTAAATGAACACAGGCTAAGTTGCGCCTGTAATTTTACAGTGAGGGCTAGAACCATCCCAAATTCAGTAATGACTGAACTGGATGGCAGCACGTATATTTCAAGAGAGATCCGTAACAAATCGGTATACATGTCCCTAGGTGATTATGTTTCCCCATTGTTTCAGAACTGCAACCTGTCTCTTGATGGTATTGCCCAGGTTCCATGTTGTTCATACCCCTTCGTGGTTGTCAGAGCAGGCTGAAATAATCTACTCTTACGGAGATTTAAATAAAAAAAATAATAATCCTCTGTTACTATCATCCTATGCCAAAGACTTGATAGACAGGAAATACGATTCCCATCTACACATTTTCACGGATGGTTCTGTTTTAGATTCTTCCGATGTTGGGGCTTCCTTTGTAATACCAGCGCTTAGCATCAGAAAGAAATTCCATATTACGAAAGGATGTTCTATATTTACAGCAGAGTTATTTGCTATTTTGAAAGCACTAGATTTTATACTTGACATGCCCGTTATACATAGACAAATACTTATACTATCAGACTCAAAATCAGCGCTTACGGCTTTACATTGTCAATCAAAATCTAGTCGTTCAGACTTGGTGTGTGAGATCTTATTTCTCATTCATCAGTTAATAACCCGGGGTATCGATGTAACTCTGTTATGGGTTCCAGGGGCACTCTAGTTTACGTGGCAATGATTTAGCTGACTTTTATGCTAAGGAAGCTGCAAGAAAATAAATCTGATGTTTTGAATTGTGATATCCTTCTTTCTTCATCTGAAGCTATCCACATTCTGACAAGTTCAATCTGGAACATAAGACAGATACAATATCTGGAAGATTCAGCTCGGAAGCACAGATGGGATATGACGAAACCAACAAGCAAATGTTGTAATCCTCCAGGGCCAATCCCTAATCGTAACCTTGTACATAGGCTGCGGGTTAATGGTTGGTTAGGTAGGTATTTAAAACCGGCACCTGCTTGTGCATGTGGTCAGACTCTCGATATCCCTCATTTTTTATTTGACTGTACTAGTACAAAAAAACTCACTTTCAGCCTCTTCATGATAAGATGAAGTCCTTCAAGCTTCCGTTGACTTTGTCAAGTGTTTTTAAATCCCAGTTATGAGAACGGCTGGAGCCTGGCAATGTTGGCTGTTACTCTTATTAAATCTCATCCACTTGGAAGATATTTTTAATTCTTCCACCGCCCCACCCTCTCCTCGATGCCTCCCTCCCCCCTAACAGGTTTTGTTTGTTTTTTTTTTTTAGAACCAATTCGCGAATTTTTGAAACGTTAAAATCTTATTCAAGGCATATTCCATATCAGTATGGTTC
Organism: Conus betulinus; assembly: GCA_016801955.1. Lineage (NCBI taxonomy): Eukaryota > Metazoa > Mollusca > Gastropoda > Neogastropoda > Conidae > Conus > Conus betulinus. The sequence continues at coordinate 9,412 of JADBJO010006221.1, forward strand.
GGCGTCTAATTTGCACGTAGAGCAAGGCTTTTCATCCCCCCCCCCCCCCCCCCCCCCCCCCCCCCCCCTCTCTCCCTCCCTCTCTCCCCTTCCCCAATCCATATACACCCATAAGCTGTTCGACTCTTACGAGTAATATGTCAGCCAGTTCCATACTTTAATGACCCTTGACTACCATGTAATGGATATACATGTAGTCACACAGAATTGGTGTTTCTGAATTCCGGTATATATGGGCTCTCAGTGTGTGTGTGTGTGTGTGTGTGTGTGTGTGTGTGTGTGTGTGTGTGTGTGTGTGTATGTTAGTGTATGTAGTAGAAATTATCTCCTCTATAGGCTTATTGCTTTGATGTTTGGACAAACGAACGAATGAACGAAGTTTAATGCTGTTAGGCTGTAAAAGCCCTTTAAGCAAATCGGCGGGATACAATAACAAAAAACGCGTCAATTTCGATTTTATTAACATGGAAACACAGCAATATCCTGTTTTTTTTTTTTCACTTTACGTGATGAAATCATGAACGAGAAAATGTCACTGGTGTTCACTGTCAGTTCTGTAGACGACGGTCACCCCAGGTAAAACTGGATCAGTCCGTGGACAGCGTGCAGCACATGCTTGGGTCTCTGCATGCTTCGTGTTGCCGATGCGTCTTCCTTTCCAAATGCAGGACAATTTAAGACATTCCTCTTATGACATGTGTCTTTCTTCCTGGTGTGTTAAACCAGAAAAAGCGATCGTCTTCCGAACACGGATCGCAGGAATATTCTTGAAGGTCGTCGTCTGATTCACACAGCAGCACACTTACATCATCCGTTTGATGGAACACATCCTTCCGAAATACTTTTTGTCTATAGCTTGCTCCAAACTTGTGTCGATGTCCGACTGGTGGATTTCTGGGCCCTGCTGCTTGCGCACCGACGGATCGGGGTGCGAGCACCGAAGCGTATCCTGAATGGGCGTGGATGTGTATGTGCGTGCGCGCGTATGTGTGCGTGCATGCGTGTGTTTATGAGAGTGAATGCATGTGTGTACGAGTGCTCGAGTATGAGTGTGTGTGTGTGTGTGTGTGTGTGTGTGTGTGTGTGTGTGTGTGGGTGTGTGTGTAAGTCTGTGTGTGAGTGTGCAAGTTTGAGTGTATGTGAGGGTATGAGTGTGTTCGTATTGAGATGCGTGTATTTGTGTATTTATGTAAGTGCGTACTTTTGTGTGTGTGCGCGCGCGGCACGCGCGTCCGTATGTGTATGTGTTTGCTATCAACTGTCCACAAAGGATACATGCGTACAATCTCTAGCTTCCTCCCTCTCCTCATCTCTCTCTCCCTCCCCAATATCCCTCATTGTCTCTCTCTCACTCACTCCCCCATTTCTCTCTCACGCTTGCTCGCTCTGTCTCTCACTCCCAGCGTGTGTGTGTGTGTGTGTGTGTGTGTGTGCATGTGTGTGTGTGTGTGTGTGTGTGTGTGTGTGTGTGTGTGTGTGTGTGTGTGTGTGTGTGTATGCGTCTGTGCGTGCGCGCGTGCATGCAAAAAACAAATGCAAAAACAAATTGTCCAAAATATTCAACAAGAACACCATCAAACTATCATATTCATGCATGCCTAACCTTAAAAATATAATCGATTCATCCAACAAAATGAAAGCAACACAGCAAAGAAGGGTGAAGAAAGGAAATCCTGCAATTGTACTACAAAAGAACAGTGTCCCTTAAGCAACAAATGCCTCTATAACAACATTGTATACCAAGCCACTGTGACATCAGAAAATGAAAAAGAAACATACATAGGGATCACTGAAAATCACTTCAAAACCAGATATGCAAACCATAAACAGTCATTCAACAAAGTAAAATACAAAAACCAAACAGAACTGAGCAAATATATTTGGAGACTTAAAGACAAAAAAACAAACTATAACATATCCTGGAAAATCACAAAAAGGGCATCACCATACAATAACATTTCAAAAAGATGCAACCTATGTTCAACTGAAAAATGGTTAATACTATGCAAACCATACTTAGCAACCCTAAATACTAAAGTAGAAATAGTAAACAACTGCAGGCACTAATGGAAATCGTTGTCAGCAAACGCACCCTGAACTGTAAACAACCTGAAAAACCGAACAACACGTGCAGCCAATCCGCACGTGCAAACAGTGACATTAGGCCATA
>JADBJO010006221.1:12171-17171 GCA_016801955.1 Conus betulinus
TGCCTCTTGGTATTCAACTGCTGCACTGTTGAATACTTTCTCGTTGCATGACAGGTTAGATAGTCTTTTGTTTATGCCATTGGGTATGGTTTTTAGGATAGAAGGTGGATGGTTACTTTTGATGTCTACGTAGATGGGTGTATCATTAGGTTTTTTTATATGGTTTGTATACATGATCATTAAGGTCTAATGTTATGTCTAGGTAGTTTACTACCTTCTTGTTGGCTTCTACTGTGATTTTTAAGTTGTGGCTTTGGAAGATTTTGCAAAGTTCTTTTTTCTTATTTTCAATGGTTTTTGGTTTATTGTTTAGCGCGCGGCGAGGCCATCGTCTCTGTACAAGCCAACCTGTTTACCAAGTGTTTTCTGTATATTGGATAACATAAATAGTCCAACTAGTTCACATGTTTCGGCACCATCATATGAACCCATTGTGACATCAAATGTGGAATTATTGCTGTTTTTTTTTTTGTCCAAGTATCATTACTGCTGTGGAGTAGAGTTTTTTTTAGTGTGGTAGATGATTTCCATCTCAGCCTCTGTTATGTTTGTATATTTGTTAGCAAATTTTAAAGCTTTGGTAAGCAATTCCTCATCTATGGATGGATAAAAATCCACTATGTCAAAAGTGATGAACACTATTGAATTCAGAAAATCATACAACAATTTCCAAACAAAATTAGAAAATGAAATAAAACAAATTCAAAATGACAAAAAGGTATTCATAAAGGCTGATAAGACAAGCAATTTCTATAAAATGGAACCTAATGAATACTCTCAACTCCTCAACAAAAATATTCAGAAAAACTACAAAAAAAACGGATCAAACCACATATGACAGCATTTGTAAAAAAGAAAAAGAACTTGTGCACCGTATGGATCTAAATGATAGGATAGAAACAACAGCAATAAAAGATGCTTTTTAACACTTAAAGATCACAAACCTAATTTCCCCAACAACCCAACATGTAGATTAATAAACCCATCCAAGTCTGAATTAGGCAAAATAAGCAAAAAAATTCTGGAAAAGTCTATAGAGGACATAAAATCAAACACTGAATACAACCTTTGGAAAAATAGCTACGAAGTTATCCAATGGTTCAAGGAAATTAACAAACAGAAAAAACACAGTGTTCATCACTTTTGACATAGTGGATTTTTATCCATCCATAGATGAGGAATTGCTTACCAAAGCTTTAAAAATTTGCTAACAAATATACAAACATAACAGAGGCTGAGATGGAAATCATCTACCACACTAAAAAAAACTCTACTCCACAGCAGTAATGATACTTGGACAAAAAAAAACCAGCAATAATTCCACATTTGATGTCACAATGGTTTCATATGATGGTGCCGAAACATGTGAACTAGTTGGACTATTTATGTTATCCAATATACAGAAAACACTTGGTAAACAGGTTGGCTTGTACAGAGACGATGGCCTCGCCGCGCTAAACAATAAACCAAAAACCATTGAAAATAAGAAAAAGAACTTTGCAAAATCTTCCAAAGCCCACAACTTAAAAATCACAGTAGAAGCCAACAAGAAGGTAGTAAACTACCTAGACATAACATTAGACCTTAATGATCATGTATACAACCATATAAAAAACCTAATGATACACCCATCTACGTAGACATCAAAAGTAACCATCCACCTTCTATCCTAAAAAACCATACCCAATGGCATAAACAAAAGACTATCTAACCTGTCATGCAACGAGAAAGTATTCAACAGTGCAGCAGTTGAATACCAAGAGGCACTGAAAAAAAGTGGCTACAACTACAAACTACAATACAACCCAGATAATAACATGAACAGTAATAAAAAACAGGAAAAGGAAGATCATATGGTATAATCCCCCATATGATGGAAGAATAAAGACTAATGTAGGAAAAGAATTCTTTAAAATTCTTATAACATCATTTCCAAAAGAACATGTACTATCTAAAATATTCAATAAAAAAACACCGTCAAGCTATCATATTCATGTATGCCCAACCTCAAAACATAATTGACTCATCTAACAAAACTAAAGGCAACACAGCCAAAAAGGGTAACAAAGGACATCTTGTAACTGCACAAAAAAAGATCAATGCCCCTGAATAATAAATGCCTTTACAATAATATTGTATACCAAGCCACAGTAACAACTGATAGTGACAAAGAAACATACATAGGGATTACTGCAAACCATTTCAAAACTAGATATGCAAAACCATAAACAGTCCTTCAAAAATGAAAAAAATATAAAAACCAAACAGAACTAAGCAAACACATTTGGAAACTTAAAGATAAAAAAATAGACTATAATATATCATGGAAAATTATAAAAAGAGCAGCACCATACAACAATATCTCTAAAAAATGCAACCTATGTTCTACAGAAAAGTGGCTGATATTATGCAAACCTCATCTAGCAACTCTGAATTCAAAAGTTGAGATCATAAACAATTGCAGGCACAAATGGAAATTCTTGTCAACACACCATTCCTTAACACACCCTCCCTGAACGCACCCCCCAAAAAATCAAAATTGTAAAAAGATACAGGCCGCGTGAAATACATGCAGAACTCACGCTTACACACACACAATATATATAACACCGGTAGCGTGCCCAAAATGAACACCCTGAAGAGAGCAGAGAGCTGGAAACAAGCTTGTTGGTGTTTTTTTTAATCTCTTTTTTAATCACATTTTAAACTTATGTCGCTCCCTTCCCGGTTGAGCGTTTTTGGAGTTCTCGCTGGCTCTCTAGTTTTATTTGTGATATATATATATATATATATATATATATATATATATATATATATATATATATATATATATATATGGTGTGTGTGTGTGTGTGTGTGTGTGTGGAGTGGAGAGAGAGAGAGAGAGAGAGAGAGAGAGAGAGAGAGAGAGAGAGAGAGAGAGAGAGAGAGTGGGTTCGCATAAAAACCCAGCCATGTAAAAAGGGGAAGGGAGAGGGGCAAACACAACTGTGAAATTGGTGTACTGAAATTGAGAATACGTGTCTTGGATATGAATGACTGTCCTGTTAACCTTTTGCAAATGGCCTCGTTGATAGTATACCCAGACCCTTAGAACCTGGGTAACTATTTTGTTTTCTTTCTAGAGGAAATTTGATAACTTTAATCAAAATCCATAGCCCATCTTATGTCCAAAAGAAATATTGTTTTTCTAAAGCAAATGAATACATGAACAAATTAACAACACGATTATTTAGCCTTTCGTTTGATGTGCGTACGAAACGAATCAGACAATTGTTAAGGTTTTTTTTTATTTTGAGGTACAGGTATATGTTTACTTACACTAAAAATAATCAGACACATTTATTTTTCTATGTAAAAAGCATGGGTGTATGACACTTACACTGAAAAGAGACGAGATACATTAAGTTTCTTATGTGAAAAGTAAAGGTGTGTGCACATTCACAGTATTGAAACAGTATTTTTTTTCTATGTAAGAAAATATGGGTATGTGCACACTTTTTTCTGTAAAAAGAAACAGACACTTTTTAATTTTTCTATGTAAGAAGTATGGCTATGTGCACTCACACTGACAAGAATCAATCACTCATTAACTTTTCTTACATAAGAAGCATTGGTAAGTGCACACTCACACTTAAAAAAAAAAAAAGAAAAATCACCGGATCAGTTAATATTCTTATGTATGGAGTATGGCTGTGTGCACACGCATACTAAAAACGAATCAGATAATTTATTAATTTTCCAGGTATAGTATGTATAGGTGTATTTGCATCCACGTTGTAAAGAAAGAGATACTTTTTATTTTCATATGTAAGAAGTATGGGTGTGTGTACGAAATATAGGTGTGTACGCACCCACATTGTGAAGAAACAGATACGTTTTGATTTTCCTATGTAGCAGGTATGGGTGTGTGTAGGAAATATAGATGTGTATGCGCCCACATTGTAAAGAAACAAAGTAGGGGTGTGTACACTCTCACACCGAAACGAATCGGACAATTATTTATTTTCCTATGTACAAAGTATGGTGCGTGCATCTCACATTGAAAAGAACCAGACACTTATTAATTTTCCTATATACAAGAACTCCAACAGTGTAGTGCTCCTCAACAATCAACTAGGGGAGTTTTCAGAACGACCGTCGGTTCAGACAAGGCTGTGTCCTCTCTCCTGCGTTGTTCAATTTATTCTTGGGAAGGATAATGCAGGAGGTACTGGAAAACCACGAGACTTCTACCTCCATTGGTGGTAGACAAATATGCAACCTCCGGTTTGCTGATGATGTAGATCTGATGGAGGGAACGAATGAAGAACTGCAGGTGCTTACCAACAGACTTGTTGATAGAACAGGTGCTTACGGAATGGAGGTCAGCACAGAGAAATCCAAAACCATGGTAAACAGCGAGAACATGACCATGCCACTATCTTCATGAACGGAGAACAATTGGAAGATGTCGGAAACTTCAAATATCTAGGAGCAACCCTGACAAAGGATAGAAGCTGCAAGGCGGAAATAAGAATTCGTATTGGCACAGCCACCGCGGCCATTGCCAAACTGAACGGAGTGTAAAAAGTAACATCCGATTCTCCACAAAATTCAAACTCTACAAAGCCCTGGTGGTCTCCATTGTACTGTGCGATTGCGAGGCATGGACACTGACGGCTGAAACTGAAAAGGAGATCCAGGCTTTCGAGAGCAAATGCCTGAGGAAGCTCCTTCAAATTTCCTGGGTAAAGCAGGACCAATAAATATGTACGGAGCAGAATTGAGAACCTTGCTGGACCTCAGGAACCTCTCCTTTCAACTGTGAAGAGACGCAAGCTGATATGGTTTGGGCACAACACTCGACACACCAGTCTGTCCAAAACAATCATGCAAGGCACCATCGAGGGCGTGAGAAGAAGAGGAAGACAGCGGAACAACTGGCATGACAGCATTAAGAATGGACCGGACTCCATACACGTAAACTGCTGCTGGCGGCTGCTGACAGAGACAGATGG
>JADBJO010006221.1:39671-44671 GCA_016801955.1 Conus betulinus
AATCATTTCATCGTAATCATATCATCATAATTGTTAACGTTAATGCCTCTTCTTCTTGTAGGTTAACTCCTTTCAGACTCTCTCATCTTCAGACTTTGAACATCCTTCCGAGGTTTTTATTGACTGGAGGCGGAATGAGATTGAGTGGGTGATACCTGATCCATCCGACGACATTCTCGTTATCCTTCTAACAGTGAAGAATGACGTCACAGGCGTGGGTATCAAGTGAACTTGAAACAAGGGGTCAGCGCCATCATTAAAGCGATGCATGCAAGGCCGAAAAACGTGATTTTCTTTTTCTGCCTCACTTTCCGTGCGATGTGAATGCTGCTTTTAATGGGACAAGCCTCTGGCTCGCGTGTTGAGATCGAGGACTGATGACAGGCTATTGTTTCTCCCGTAATTGATGTCCCTGATCCATGGTCTAGATTGCAGAGACGGCTGAGTTACAGCGAAATGCAGATTGATTCCGAGTTGAAATTGAAGGTTTTGTTTTTCTTTCTTTCTTTCTTTTTTTTTTTCTTTCTTTTTCAAGGGAGAGAACGCGATTTGCAGAATACTGCTCGCTAGTTTAATGAGCTCCAAGCTGTTTGAATAGGCTGTGAAATCGATGTTGATGATCTCTTTGTTTAGAAGTTTACTTGATTATTTCCAAAAATTGTGTGAAATCGTCTAATGCGGCCAACTGGGATTGAAACGTTTACTTTCAAACCAAAAAGACAAAAATAAGCCAACCAGCCACAATTTTTTTTCTAGCACCGGAGAATGCAAGCATGGTACAACTAATGTTTTTTTTTTTTAACGGGATAGCTTTCACAATTGTTTTTTTTTTTTTTTGTTCTTTTTTTTTTTTTTTTTTTTTTTTTTTGCACGAATCCAAACAGTTTTCCAAACATGTAAACGATCATGTTCTTCTTTGAACCAAGATTCGGCAAGGTGTGCGTAACTCATGGATCCTAAATCTCAAACTAAGAAATCACGAAATTAGACATAAAAGATAAGAATCTTTGAGATTTCAGAGATTTTGTGATCAAACGATCTACGTTCACAATCTAGAATTTTGTTCACTTAAGGGCGGTCTAGTGGCATTACCCCATTGCTGCTTATTCTTCCTTCCCCATACACTGCAGCACTCGGGTTTGTCGTGACGAGAGCTTAACACTATAGTCTGCAGGTAGCAGTCTGTGTCGTCATGAGACACCCCTCATGAGGAGGCACTGCACTGCTGCCGGATCGCAAGGTCTCGCTCACTAGTGCCACTCTTAACGTATACATGATAGGGACAATACATACTTAGCGCTTTCTTGACGACAATAACTGTTCTGTCAAAGAGCCTGTGTGAAGGATGAAACCCTCTGGATGGCATCAGTACATTCCCCATGATTTTGTTTCTAACAACGACTTGAATCATTTTTTAATAGAAGATCTTGACGGTCTTGGACGTCCAGAGGAAATCGTACCTGACGTCACCACAACAACAGGAAGTAGGGGACACATAATTTGAGACTGTTTTCCCATGATGACCAATGAGGATGAAGATGAAGATTGTGCTAATGGCTTCCATGCCCGTGTGAAACTAGTTGGGAAGGCGGTTCTCCACGCTTCTTCCCATGATGTCTCCGAAAGCCACCCAAGCCCAAAAGATCTGCAGCACGTGCAGTGTAAAATTTGAGCAACCTCTCAGACATGCATCCATTAAGAGAGTGAAACTCAATAGCTTGGTTTCAGGAGTCCCTCGTGAGGCCATCGCGCACTGTATGTTTATATGCCTACACCCCAAAATCTCCAAATATGGAGTGTAACAAATATCAAAATCCCTGCCGGTTAATCTATATAAATAACACACACAAGAGCGAAAGCGAAAATCGTTGTTTCACCATGTTTGGAGTCAAACATTGTCTTCACTTATTCTGATTATCTAAATCAAAATATTTCTTGGAGACCAGCCGGCAGATTTTTTTTTTTCTTTCTCTTTTTCTGTGGAAAATTAGAGTTATGAACCAATGCATTCAAAGCTGCAGATGATGATATTACACCTACGAATACAGGTAATTGGAAGACAGTCCTGAAGAGTGATCTTCTATTGATGTATTGTTAATTACCCTGTCTCTGTATGTCGGGTCTGTCTATCCGTGTCTGTCTGTCTCTGTGCCTATCCGTCAGTCCGTTTGTCCGTCTATCTATCTATCTATCTATCTATCTATCTATCTATCTATCCATCTATCCATCCATCCATCCATCCATCCATCCATCTATCTTTCTATCTATCTGTCTATCTGTCTGTCTGTCTGTCTGTCTGTCAATTTGTCAATTTGTCTGTCTATTCATCCATCTATCCATCTGTCTATCTGTCGTTATGTCTGTCTGTTTACTCTATCTATAGTCACATAAAGTTAAGCACAGGCCTTTGCACACAGGGGGTTGATTCATCCCTTCAAAAAACATTTTTTTTTTTGTTATGCGGCAACCAATGATGGAATCTCACACAGCAGTGTGTAATCCAGCCTGTGTCAACTGGTAGTGCGCACGGGGGTCTTGGTGACCTCGTTACCGCGCGCGGGATAAAAAGTGCAAAGTTGCGTTAACTGTGCCTGTTTTGCATCAAGCTTGCTGGCGACACAAGATGTGTAAAATGAAAAATTCTTTTTTCCCGTGCAAGAGCAGTCTCTCAAGTGAGTTTTATGTCCCTTCTTTTGGCTGTTTAAGCGCGGGGTTGGTTACTGTCAGCCCTTTTCTCACCATGCCACCACGAAGAAAACTTAGCACCTTTGACAAAACCAGGGCGATTGCGTGGATACAAGATGGCATTGCAAAGGCTGAAGTGGCGCGACGACTTGGTGTGCATCATTCAGTTATTGTTAGACTGAATCAGCGTTTTAGGGCGACCAACAGCGTTGAAGAGAGGCCACGGTCAGGTCGGCCTAGGCAGACTACTCCCAGAGAAGATCGTTTCATCGAGAGGCAGGCCCTATTGCAGCGGGATACCACTTCCACCAGCATCCAAAAGCAGCTTCATATGGCAAATAACACCATCCTCAGCCGTCAAGCCATACGAAACCGTCTTCACCACTTCGGCCTCAGATCACATCGCCCAGCTGTTCGACCACGACTGCTAGCAGCCCATAGGCTGGCTCGCCGAGCTTTCTGCCATCGTCATGTGAGATGGAACCAACAACAGTGGTCCCAGGTCCTCTTTTCAGATGAGTCGCGGTTTAGTCTTGAACACAATGACGGCCCGAACTAGTTTGGAGGCGTGTTGGTGAACGTTACATTGATGCAGCTGTTCGCCAGACCAGGGCCTTGGGGGAGGATCTGTTATGGTATGGGGGTGCCTTCAGCCTCCACCACAAGACACCACTCTACCATATTGATGGAAACCTCACAGGCATCCGCTATCGGGATGAAAAATCCTGGCGCCTTTCGTTGTTCCGACCATGCAACGGATAGGACCCATGGCAGTCTTCCAAGACGACAATGCTCGGCCACATAGGGCCCGGGTGGCCGAAAACTTCATTGTGCAGGCCGGCATCAACAGGATGATCTTCCCGGCGTATAGTCCCGACCTCAATCCCATCGAGCATATGTGGGATGAGTTGGGGAGACGTGTGAAGGAGAACCATCCACCTCCCAGAGACCGCCAGGATCTCTTCCAAATGCTGCAACTGGCATGGCAGAGAATCCCTCAGAGGGTCATCAGAACACTGGTCAACTCGATGAGGAGTCGCTGCGTGGAATGTCTCGCCAATGGGCGGTGGCCACACCCACTATTGAAATGATTTTGTGAACTGAACAGATTTTGCGAACTTTGATTCGACCCATCCTCTGTTTAATTGTCTGTAAATCAACAACCGTTCATTCGATCCCAATGAAATTCAATGTACATTGGAACAAGAAGATAATGAATAATCTGTTCCCAATTTCAAAATCGTGGCTTTTATATTTTGGAAATTATGCGGGTACATGTAAACTGTGCTTAACTTTATGTGACTAGTATATAAGGCTATATTGCACCCTATCTCTCTCCAGTTGGAACCTGACGATCAGAGATTCATCTGAAATCACATTGGACCCGGTAATTTACTTCGCCGCCAACAAACGCAGTCTAACACAACTCCAAGACGACTACCAGTGCGCATTTATGGACAGTTGCCCGTTCAAATCTCTTACTCAGATGTTCAAACTTTCAGTTCAGTTGTTTGACGCTGGATGGCTTTGCTTACACGGGAGAGGTAGCAGGGAATGTTCTGTTTGTTTGTGATTGTCGTACAATTTCTCAGGTTTTGGAATGGATTTTTACTTCCTATATGTAGGCTATGTATGTATGTATATATGGTTTCAGGGTAGGCGATAGATGAGTAGTCAAAGGGTCCAATCCTACCTGTGCGGAAAAAAGATCCGAAGGTGACAATTACACACAGGAATTAGATTACAGAATTGCATCGGAAAACGTTTTTAAATCCGTTTTGAAATAAACATGTAACCACTGTTTCTGATGTGAACTGAATTATCTAGGGGAACCAGAGCGAATTCCATCACTCATATTCGAGAAGGGACCATATATATTTGTTTTGAAGTCTTTGACAGATATATTGAAGCTGAAAATACAGAAGACTTTAATGTACATTTCTTACTATAGAAAAAACTTTCGATTCATTTTGTCCACAGGCTCTGTAGTATCAGCTTCTGAAAGAAGGGGTAAAGAGTAGAAATCATTTCATTTTTAGAAGCATGTTCAATGATATATTTGTTTCCATTTCAGAAACACTTTACGTGATAATTATACCTAGGGAACAACACACGTTTGAAACTGTAAGTTCTGTCAGATACTACTTTAAACTTACCTTTGAAAAATATTTAAAAAAAAAAAAAAAAAAAAAAAAACGACAAACAAACGAGGAAACAAACAGACAAACAAACAAACAAACAGATTGCGAAGGCAAGCACAAAGGGCAGTGTTTGCTTTGATTCACCTGTCAGACATCAACACCTACCTGTACGCA
>JADBJO010006221.1:52171-54671 GCA_016801955.1 Conus betulinus
TGCCATAATCCCTGCCTCCAAACTGAATCGAACGCTTTTGTGAAATCAACAAAAACACAAAAAACAATTGCTTTTTACGACTATTGAAAATATCAATTAAGCTTTTTAAAACAAATATATAATCTGTTGTAGAATGACTTCGTCGAAAACCAGCTTGATTTTCCGAAAGTGTGTTGTTATTCTCGATAAAATTTGTCAAACGGTTATTCAAGATTGTTGTGAACAGTTTACTAACACAACTCAAAGGTGCTATACCTCTATAATTGTTACAGTCCAATTTACTACATTTTCCTTTGTATATTGGCAGAATGAGTCCAGTCAACCATTCTCTTCTTGTATGGTCCCTGTATCAAGAACTTTATTGAAAAGTACAATAACTTGTTTTGGGAACTGGGATGCTTTGGTTAACATATTCATTTCGTATTTTTTATCTATCCCACAAGCCTTTCCATTCTTAGGTTGCTGTACAGCTTTTTCAAAGTCTTCGTTACTTATTGGTGCATTTAGAAATTCAAGATCACATTGCAAGTCACAGTCAATATCACTTTCATTCTCAACACTATCTGGTTATACATTCAATGACTTAAAATGTAAGAACATCATCCATACTAACAGGGCATTCATTTCTCGTTTTGATTTTAATGTTTTCCCAATATTCTCTTGGTCTATTAGCTTTTAGATTATGAATCGTCTTATGCCAGTGTTTTTGTGTAAACTCTATACGATTTTCTGAGAACGTTTTTGTATTCTTTCCCGCTATTTTCAGCCTCTCTACGGTTGGGACTAGAATCATTTAATTTAGTTCTATGTTTGGCTGTCGAATACTTTTTCCTATGTTCCCCGCATGTGGCATCAAACCATGGCTTATTTTCATGGCTTTTTGTCCGACATTTCCTTTGTACCTTTTGACACATGTTTTTTACTTCTCCTAGAGTGTCTTTAGCTTTTCCCAAAGATAATTTGTGATAACAATGTATAGGCATCGGCAACAGAAGCGTTTAAATTGTCAAGTATATTGTTTAATTCCTCTCTATTTTTTAGTAGTTTTATTTAAACATCTCACCTTTAGATGGATCCCACTGCTTAATGTTTGTATAAAACAAAGGTCTTCCTCTTTGTGGACATTTTACACTTCTGTTATTTTCACTTGAATTTGAACTTTGATTGTTTGATCTACTCCACGAAATGCTGAGAGATAAAAGAATTGGACTGTGAACATCAGAAAGCATGGCGTCAAAGGGGACAACACTACAGTCAGCAATATGTGTAAACAAATATGGTGAACCCAACATGTAATCAATCACAGTACATCCACTACTAGTGCATCGACCAATACCTGCGTCTCTGCCAACTGTCCCATTAAACATAAACAAATTCTGTGATTTGCCAAAATCAGTAAGTCGATAACCATAGTGATTGGGTCGACGTACATACTGACAGCATCTCGCAATAGGGGTATCAAAATCTTCAATACACAAGTGAAAACCATCAGCAATAATGTCATTGATATTTGTATCAAGCTTCAGAAGATCGGGCAAACATTTAGTATAAGCATTAAAATCTCCCATAAGGAGCACATGACAGTTAGAATCATGACGTGTAAGACTAGATTCCAAATAATGAAAACAGTTAACTGAACCATAAGCAGTTCCCTCTGGGGGAATATAAACTGAACCGACGAGCAGATCTTTATCATAACCTGTCAGCAGTTTGTTGATTTTCAACCACACAACACAGTCACTATCACCATTGGCTTCAGGTTCCAATACCTGAATAAAATCTTCATATACAGTTTTTTTTTTTATAGGCAATGGCTATGCCAACGGATCTTTGATATGAAAGGTATTTTCGACTAAACAGAGCAAGAGAGTAACCAAGAGCACTAAAGCAGTCCACTAAATAGTCAGAGTCTTGTGCACCAGTTCTACTTTTGGTGAATGTTAATATGTCAAACTGGGAAATATGGTTCGTAAATTCTTTAAACTGCAAGCGACTTCTTAGTTCACAAACATTGAGGGACAGGAAAGACACACTACATTTAGAACTAGAAAAACTTGAAGAACAATTCAAACTAGAAACACTGTCAAGGCTTGAATATGGATGTACATCACCACGTCCTCCAGCAGATCCCTATGGCTCACAGACAAGGAGGTGCTGCAGCCCAAGGAACTGGAAGTCCACATGGACGCCCAGCTTGAAGAGGTCGTCAGGGCTGTCCACCATTACAGCTTGCGCGCCCTCTCCTGCCCAGGGATCTTCTTCAGCTCGCACCGAAGTCTGCCATCAGGAGAAGTTGAAACCTTGTCCACTTTGCCTGACTTCTTCACCAGTTGAAGAAGCCTGCTACGAGGACAGTCAGGTCTTCGTTCAGATAGACCCTCTTGTATTGTTCTTTCTTATGCAGCTCCTTCTTCTTCCTCATGACGTCGCCTTTCACATGTCTAGAAAGAAACTTCACAAGCACAGGCCTACACTTGCCACTAATCTTCTTGCTGTCCCT
>JADBJO010006221.1:59671-67171 GCA_016801955.1 Conus betulinus
ATGGCTAATGCCGTCAGGCAGCGCTTCATTGCTGACCGCTGCACATCTCTTGGAAGAAGCCGTCCTCCCCGGCGGCGTCACCCATAGTGGCTGAAAGGTTGACTGCGCCACCCAGTATTGGCATCCCTCATCAACACCCTTCAAGAGTGATTTGCAAACCTCTCCCTCGGCACTCCCTGCTCTACCACCTCGCAGCGGTCATCAGGTCATCAGTCAGTCATCGCCATGATGCAGAAAGAAACGTAATATATGATGTGTGAAAGCAGCTTTTCCCTTTGGTTGCTCATCCTGTGAAGAAATCGTATGATAGGTCAAAGAAAAAGAAACATCTTTGTGACTTCGATAAGCCGTGAGCACCGACAACGCGTTATCATAGCGGCTCTATGTTTTCTCTCTTCAAGCATTTTGCCCCTTTGCTCAGCAGTCTTGTACAGGCCTACCATCACCATTATAATAGCTATGATATAGCCGTGAAATGAATGCGAGTCATAGTCATGCGTTGTTACGAGTCAGAATTGATCTATTTTAAAGAGTTATGGTGAGTGTTTTTAAAAGCTATAGTCACTCTTTCGATGGCAATCATTATGTGACTGCCATAACAGTACGAAAATGACTAACATGAGTAATCATGAAGTAACATCGACGACATTTTACTGTTTTTACTCAAAAACGGTAAGAATTCGTTATTTCCCTTGACGAAAATCACTGTTTTTTTCTCAACAATTAGCCTTTTCAAGACGGTCTAATCTCACGAAGCATCCTATACCCCCCTTCACTACCCTTCTCTGTCTCAACGTGCCTGTCTGCCTGCCTGCTTCTCTGCCGGCCTCTCTGAGTGTCTCTCCCTGTCTCTGTCTGTCTCTTTTGTCTCTGTCTGTCTGTCTGTCTGTCCGTGCATCTGTCTGTTTGTATCTCCCTCTCCTCTCTCTCTCTGTGTCTCTTTCTGTCTCTGTCTGTCTGTCTGACTCTCTCTCTTTCTCTGTCTGTCTGTCTGTCTGTCTGTCTGTCTCTCCATTTTGTCTTCCTTCCCTCTCTGCCATCATCTGTCCCAGGATCTTCTGACTGCTAATGAAGCAGGACACGAGGAGAGCTAGATGGAAGGAAGCAAAGCGAAAGGAACGAACCATACAGACAGTCCGCCTTCACTTTGCAAAGGAATGACAAACCTTGCGAAGGTTACCGAATGGCTGAAGAAATTAAAGATGACGTGCCGTGGCTCTTTTCATGAACATCTATACACTTTCAGGAATGGTTTATTTGGTTGCAGTACAGATGGATCGGTGGAAGGAAACCTAGTGCCCCAAAACAGGAGAAAAATCAAGCAACAGAAGGAAGAATTGTAATCGAATAAGAATTGTCAGTGGATACAAATAAAATCAAAAGCCCAGGCACTGTCTCTTTATTGAATAGATTTCTTTGTTGTTAGAGAATTTGATAAATCATTTGCCACTGCCTTTTTACTGAATAAATCTCTTTGTTGCTAGAACATTAATAAATCCGTTGTCACTGCTTTCTTTTTTTTTATTGAATAACTTTCTTTGTCGTTAGAAATTACATGAATCCTTTGTCACTGCCTTTTTTTTTGTATTAATTTTGTTTTGCGTTTCTAGAACAGTGCATGAAACCTTAGTCACTGCCTTTTAATTGAATAGTTTTCTTTGTTGAGAGGCTGTTACCCGAATTATTTTAAATGGAGAACTGTCAACAAATCAGAGCATAGGATCTGATTATATGCATTCTTAAGAGACAACCCTACAGATTTATTTTCGAACTGTTTGAATGAAATATTATGCGCGACATCTGGTCTTCCTGTATAGCCAGTAAAATGCGAAGACTGTGGAAGATTGTATATGGAAACGCACACACCAAATCTTAAACAACTTTAGTGGATAACAATAAATGCACTGGGAAACTTTTTCAGCCACATGTTGAATGAAAGAATATCTCACTGTCTCGAAGACAATAAACATTTAGCCCTTGAACAGGCTGGGTTCAGAGTAAAAAAAAATGTCAAGCGAAATTGACGATATTTTTGTTCCTAAAACATTATTGACAATGAATTAAATGAGAGAAAGGGTAGATTATACAACTGCTTCGTCGACTTCCAGAAAGCGTTCAATAGTGTTTGACATGCAGCTCTGCTAACAAAACTGTAAAGAATAGTAATAAGAGGCAACTGTTTTAAAATAAAACGATCCATACTTGATAACGTCAAAATCAATCTTAAGACAACAGAAGGGCCATCCCCTAAGGCACCACTACTTAAAGGTGTTCACCGAGGAAACATGCTAAGCCCTGCACTTTTTAATGTATTCATTAGTGACCTTCCAACTTACACGCGGAATAATGATTCACTAACTTGAACACAAACAATAACACCAAATTTTTCTTATTTATTGTATGCAGATGACATAATAATCATATCAACCTCCAAAGCTGGGCTACAAAATAAGTTTATTAAACTTTATCAACACTGTAATGAACGGGGGTTTAAGAGAAATGAAGTAAAAAAAATTGTCATTTTCACGAAACCTTATAAAAAATATCCTTTGAATTCAAATATGGTTCTAATGTCATACAGATTGCAGGCCAGTACAACTGTCTGGGGGTCATTTTTCATAACGTTTGTGCACAAGAGCATCTTACAAAGCGAGCAAACAAGGCGCTGCACACCCTGAGAAGGACAAGTAAAGGTAAACAGCTGAAACCAAATATGCTGACGCACCTTGCCGATATGCTGATCGCATCAATACCAGTTTAAGTTGCTGAAGTGTGGTTCCCTTATGGAGATTGCACATGAAAAACTCCCATATTTCCACCCCCTTTCCAACAAAATCTTCCCGAGCGTTCGCTCACTAAAAAGATACATACAACATTTTTCAAGAAGCTTCTAGGCCCGCACAAAAAAGATCATGAATTCTCCCATTAGCAGCAGAACTTGGTCGTTTTACAAATAGCCAATATACGATATGCATCACACTAGGAATCTGGTTGCATATAACAGAAGCAGACAAATCGTCCAACCTCAAATAGTCATACATCAGCATGCATCGAAAAGTAGAAATGTCTGCCGCTCCTTGGCTAGAATTCATCTGAACTGTTCTGTATAAACTGGGAATGAATCATATCTGGAAAATTCAATCGAATCTTAATATCGGGAGAACAAAATATGTCATCAAAAAGAAATTGGAATCTGAATACACAGACGTCTGGAAACAGCAAAAAAATATTTCGAGACTATACTTTTACAATACAATTACTCCAAAACTAATGTTTTTTCCTGGCTGTAATTTATATGCTACTTGTTTAGACGAAAAACCTCTTCCAGGTTACAGGTGGAAGGCAACTGAGAACTGAACATTCAGGGGGATGAATTTGCAAGCTGGGTAACCATCTCCATTTGGGCCCCATGTAAGGGTAGCCGACTGATTTACACGGGCCATTGTGTACCTCCTGTCTAAGAAAGGTCCGAGCCAAAGCGATGTGTTTAGGGCAGCTGTTCTCTCAGCCCCTCGGGTCTCCTTCACCTTCATTACAGGTCGCTCCTGACAGCAAACAGAGGATGGAGTAAAGAAGACAACAGAGAAATTGGAAAAGGGGGCTTGATGGAGAGCTGAAGATAAAAAGATATGTGAAAAAGAAGATGAAACAGGGGGGCTGGAATAGCTCATTTGGTGGAGCACCGGACTCGTAATCTTTATAATCCTGGGGTTGCGGGTTCGAATCTCCGCCGGGCCGTTTCTGCACAGGGGATTTTTTCCTCTCAGAGTTAGCATTAGATCTGACTCCATTTTCTAAACAGTCCTTTGAATGAGACTATAAACCGATCTCCAACTTTCGGCAGAAAAAGGCCAGTTTGGCCGTTGGTATGGATGACGCGTTACACATTGCATGCATCCTGCGTGAGAAATTGGGGAAAAAAATGAAGGAAGGAAGTAAGGAAATTGAGTGAACGACATTGACTGGATGATATGGGAAACGACTGAATGAAGCGCCGGCGGGCAGCTCTTCAGTCGGCACTATCCATGTAGGCAGCCGGTTGCATACACGAGAGTGTGGATGGTCAGTGCCTAGAACCTTTGGCAAGACGCCTTAGAAGTTCTTAGTTATTATTACTATAAAAAGAATAGACTAAAAGCGGATTTATGTTTGTGCGGCCGCTCACCCTTAGCCTCCCTGTCATAGGAGATCATACCAGGGGCATCAGGTCCAATCACGTCATGCTTTGGCTATCTGGGCTCTTAGCTGGCAAACATTTAGGAGAACTAGCATTCCAATATAGTGGCATTACCGAAAGGATAAGGTAGCAACCCAATTGGTTCCACGCCCACACTACCCCCCCCCCCCCCCACACACACACACACACACACTCATCTCCGTTTCCTCCACAACTGTGACACGGTTCTAACCATGAGCTAGTGCTGATTGTGGGGATGCCGGGGGGGGGGGGGGGGGGGGGGGGGGGGGGAGAGGACGGGGGGGGGGGGTGGGGAGGTAAACAGTTTGAGTTGCGGATATTGCATAGAGGATTGACAACTGATGTACTGGGAAAAATAGGAGTGTTCGCGGTTGTAATCATAACCTATTTTTTCAACAGAAAAAAAAAGACAACGTGGATCCTTCTTTGTTAAAATGAATCCAAATATAACACTTTTGTACAAGAAACACTAGAATGTATCATCAAACTTACCGAATAATGAACATCCTATTTTGTTAGAAGTAGAAAATGAAACAAAATTAATGATACCATGGAACGTATTTTACTTTCGACAAAAAAAGCATATTTACAAAAGTAAAATTAGTAAAATGCTGTAAAAGATTACAGTTTTATAAGTAATGTAAGGTATTCTGACACGAAAGTAAAAGTCATATAATGCCAAAATTATCTGAAAGCATCAAATATCCAGAAACATTTCGACTTATGACACAAACTTTAGCTATGGATTTTATACGAAAACTATTCCCTTTTTGTACAATACATCACGGACGTGCATGTCAAGTTGGCGTAACATTGTATCTATTTCTATATATCTGTCGATCTATCAATCTATCTATTTGTATGTATGCATACGCATAAACCGCAATGTTTGTGGTGAGAGAGAGAGAGAGAGAGAGAGAGAGAGAGAGAGAGAGAGAGAGAGAGAGAGAGACAGAGAGACAGAGACAGAGACACACAGAGAGACAGAGAGAGACAGAGAGAGAGCACTAACTCGGTATCATGTTTAGTGGGTTGTTTTTTTTTTTGTTTTTTTTTTTGTCATCAAAGATGTAATTCATGTGTACATGTACAAAGTAGGATTTTTTACAAAATTATTACGCTGCAAATCTTCAACAGTTAAAAACAGTGTATAGAAAACAAGCAAGCAAAATAATAATAATAATAATCACCATCATCATCATCATCATCATCATCATCATCATCATCAACAATCGTTACGACCACCACCACCACCACCAGCAACAACAGCAGGAACAGCATTAACACTAACAGGTGTTAGCGCAACCAGACTTAATTGAATAAGATATGTTGGTCAGTCCTTTTTAATTTACAGTGAAACAATGGAAAATTTGCGCCAATCGTAAAAAAAAACAAAGTCCCAGAATGCATTTGAAATGCATCTGCATTTAGATGCAAGATGCCACTTAGATGCTAATGATGCCGGAACTAGGTAATTGATTGAGGCGAGGGGAGTGGGGAATGGGAGAAGGGGAGGCAGCGGAAGAGAGAGGTTGGAGCGGAGGTTGTGACCATGTTGAGGAAAAGGGAAAGACACATGAAGACTTGACAAGAAGATGTTGTGTTCAAGACACTGACGACAGCAAAGAAGAATACAAGAAGCTACGTACAGTGTGTCTTCATAACTCCCAAGAAGTAATGTTTCATGCTGAGGAGAAACAATTGGGTTTCGAAATACCGGTATCTGACCAGGAGTTATGATATGTTTGTGAGTTTCCTCCCCTTTGGTGACTGTCTCCCCCCCCCCCCCCCCCCCCCCCCCCCCCCGGGAGACTAGAAGGTTGCTGAAGGCTGATATGAGACGCATTTATTATTCCCCATTCACCCACTCCAGCGCATACTGTTAGTTAGGCAGAATTATCTACCACTGCAGATATGAATGCTTATCTCCCCTATTTCTTCAATCTACGACATAAGAACAAGCTTTGTTTATAATTTAATATTTCTTACAGTCATTGCAATGGGTAAGATGTTGTGTTCAAGACACTGACGACAGCAAAGAAAGAATACAAGAAGCTACGTACAGTGTCTTCATAACTCCCAAGAAGTAATGTTTCATGCTGAGGAGAAACAATTGGGTTTCGAAATACCGGTATCTGACCAGGAGTTATGATATGTTTGTGAGTTTTTCCTCCCCTTGGTGACTGTCTCCCCCCTGGGAGACTAGAGGGTTGCTGAAGGCTAATATGAGACGCATTTATTACTCCCCATTCACCCACTCCAGCGCATACTGTTAGGCAGAATTATCTACCACTGCAGATATGAATGCTTATCTCCCCCCTATTTCTTCAATCTACGACATAAGAACAAGCTTTGTTTATAATTTAATATTTCTTACAGTCATTGCAATGGGTAAGATGTTGTGTTCAAGACACTGACGACAGCAAAGAAGAATACAAGAAGCTACGTACAGTGTCTTCATAACTCCCAAGAAAGTAATGTTTCATGCTGAGGAGAAACAATGGGTTTCGAAATACCGGTATCTGACCAGGAGTTATGATATGTTTGTGAGTTTCCTCCCCTTTGGTGACTGTCTCCCCCCTGGGAGACTAGAAGGTTGCTGAAGGCTAATATGAGACGCATTTATTACTCCCCATTCACCCACTCCAGCGCATACTGTTAGTTAGGCAGAATTATCTACCACTGCAGATATGAATGCTTATCTCCCCTATTTCTTCAATCTACGACATAAGAACAAGCTTTGTTTATAATTTAATATTTCTTACAGTCATTGCAATGGGTAAGATGTTGTGTTCAAGACACTGACGACAGCAAAGAAGAATACAAGAAGCTACGTACAGTGTCTTCATAACTCCCAAGAAGTAATGTTTCATGCTGAGGAGAAAACAATTGGGTTTCGAAATACCGGTATCTGACCAGGAGTTATGATATGTTTGTGAGTTTCCTCCCCTTTGGTGACTGTCTCCCCCCTGGGAGACTAGAAGGTTGCTGAAGGCTAATATGAGACGCATTTATTATTCCCCATTCACCCACTCCAGCGCATACTGTTAGTTAGGCAGAATTATCTACCACTGCAGATATGAATGCTTATCTCCCCTATTTCTTCAATCTACGACATAAGAACAAGCTTTGTTTATAATTTAATATTTCTTACAGTCATTGCAACACCAAGCTAGCTGTTCTGTAAATTGCTGGAATGATGCTTAGTTACTTATTCTTGGAATTTTATATATATATATATATATATATATATATATATATATATATATATATATATATATATATATATATATATATATATA
>JADBJO010006221.1:72171-74671 GCA_016801955.1 Conus betulinus
TCTTTGCTGACGTTGCGATGGATGTTGATCAGCTGATGATCAGTCGCTGTCGTAGTGATGGACGTTCTTCTGCTCTGCACGAGCTAATCACATCTGTTACCCGGAAAGCATTCCTTGCTAGGCAACTCAACTTTCGTCCCCCGCTGGGATGAGCTGCTGAGTTGTTGAGCTGGCATTCATGTCACAGCGTCTGCCGAGTGATGCGATTATTATTATTGTCATGTTGAAGGTAATGTTGCTTCTTTAGAGAGTGATCTCTCCTCACCTCTCTCTCTCTCTCTCTCTCTCTCTCTCTCTCTCTCTCTCTCCTCTCTGCCCTGCGTCTCTCTCTCTCTCTCTCTCTCTCTCTCTCTCTCCCCCCCCCCCCCTAGTATCCTCCCCCTCTCACTCTTCTCTCTCTCCCTCCCCCCCTCTCTCTCTGAGTTAACCCCCCCCCCCTCATCACTCTCGTTCTCTCTCTCTCTCTCACTCTGTCTCAGTACCCACTTCTCACTCTCATCCTCTGTCTGCCCCCCCCCCCTCTCTCTCTCTCTGCCTTAGTATCCTCCCCCCTCTCCGTCTTCTCTCTCTCTCCTCTCCTCTCTCTCTATTTTTTCTCTCTCTCTCTCTCTCTCTGAGTACTTCCCATCATTCTCGTTCTTTCTCTCTCTCTCACTCTCTGTCTCAGTACCCGCTTCTCTCTCTCTCTCTCTCTCTCTCTCTCTCTCTCTCTCTCTCTCTCTCTCTCTCTCTCTCTCACGTGAGAAAGGATTGTACAGTGACTTATTCAATTGTCCTAGAGGAGTGAAGCAAGGTTGTCTATTGAGTCCTCAAATGTTTGCATTTTTTACAAATGAGATAGCTTTAGAAATGTCACATAAAGGCAAACATGGTATACAGTTGATTGCAGGTGCTGTTGAACTGTTTATGCTTTTATTTGCAGATGATGTAATCTTGTTCTCTAGTACTGTTGTTGGGTTGCAAAATCAAATAACTGTTTTAAAAAATGAAGCAGATAGACTTCAATTAAGTGTTAATCTAGAGAAAACAAACATTATTGTCTTTCGTATGGGTGGTTATTTATCCCAGCATGAAAAGTGGTGGTATGGAGATGTTGAAGTAAAGGTAACAATAGTTATAAATATTTGGGGATGTTATTTACAACTCGTTTAAGTCTAAATGCAGGGGTGGCGTGAAATCGGCAGAAAGGGTAAGAAGGGGGTTGTAGAAATTCTAAGATGCATGAAAGAGACTTAATAGCATCGACCCTTCTTTGTTCTGGAAGTTATTGACTCACAAATAGCGCCTATGCTGACTTATGCTGCAGAAGTTTGGGGATTAGAAGAAAATCTGGAAATGGAGAAGGTACATACTATGGCTATTAAAAGATTCATGAACATTCCACTGCATTCATCAAACACAATGGCTTATGGTGATTCTGGAAGATATCCTTTATTTATTCAAACGTTTTCAAAATCTATTAAGTATTGGTTAAAATTGACACAACTTCCAACATCAAGGCTATGTAGACAAGCATATGATATGCTATATTTACAAATGGAAAGTGGACACTGCAATTGGGTTAGTAAAGTAAAACATGTGTTAACTATTAATGGGTTTGGTATTGTGTGGCTCACACAAAGAGGTAGGGAACGAAAGGGCATTTATGTCAGAATTTAAGGATCGCTTGATAGCCTGCTACAAACAGAATTGGCATTCAAAAATGGAAGAAAATGACAAGTATTCATGGTTTTATTCCTTTAAAAGTATTCTTCAGCCGGAAATGTTTTTGAAATCTGTCTAATAAACGGCGGCATAGAAGCATACTGGCCAGATTTAGAAGTCGGACCCTTGGTTTTAAAGCAAATAAGAAATGGTTCTCTGCAATGAAGTTTATGTTGATGATGTATGTGTGTTGTGTCTAGATAACAGTAAGGAAGATGAAGAGCACTTTTTATTTCAATGTAAGGCATATGAAGATAAAAGGAAAAATCAAAACTATTTAATTTGATGCGAGAAAGACCATATACTTTGATTGAACTATTATCTTCTGATGATGGAAATATTCTTCGTCTGTTTGCTAAATATATTGCTGAATGTTATGATATCAGAGAGAAAAAAATGTCGGTTGCTGTTTCCCTGTGAGACAGTGCTTTGGTTCTCCGTATGTCATAGCTGGTCATTTAGGCCCACGTTTGGTGATCATTTGTTTGTCGTTAACTTTATTATTCCCAAATAGATCAATACCGGGAATCATGTTTGTAATGTATTATGCATTTTTCGTTTCATAAATTCTTGACGCTGCATTAATGATAGCCCCCTTGACATGAAGACTGTATTTTGTCATTGTCATAAAAACGATTCTGAAGCGTCTGAAGCGTCTCTCTCTCTCTCTCTCTCTCTCTGAGTACCCCCTCACTCTCATTCTCTCTCTCTCTTACTCTCTCTGTCTCTCCCAACACCCTCTACTTACTCTCTCTCTCTCTCTCTCTCTCTCTCTCTCTCTCTCTCTTAGTACACC
>JADBJO010006221.1:87171-92171 GCA_016801955.1 Conus betulinus
ACGACATTGTCAATTGCGAATGCCCTTGACAATGTCACAGACTCCTTTCCTCCGACTCCATTGATCATCTGTGATGCACGGACTAATGAAGCTGTGGAAACATCGCTCGAGTCAAGTGATTCCATCCCTCCACCCCCCCCACTATCTCTCACCCCTCACTAACTCAGGAATCCCAATTGCCTGTCAGCTCCAACACGTCCCCATGCCACACACTCCCTCCCTCATCCGCCCCAGACAGCATGGAATCGCCACCTGCATCCCTCCAGTCTCCAGCCATCAACAGCCCTTCATCCCCTGTTGACATTTCTCACTCCTCAGTCCCTCCCTCCACCCAGCAAAATACTGACCCCCCATCTGATCCTCCCACGCCCACCCCGTGTGTACTAGAACAGCGTGTGTTGTCACCCTCCCCCACCAGTACTGACCCTCAGACTGCTACCCATTCTGTCAACACACTGACCCCCCAGAGTGCCAGCTCACAGCATCGGGTTTCCCCCACACTCTCTCAGCTAGCAAGCAGCATGGCCGTTATCACACACCTTCAAAAACAGCTTATCTCAGCCACACACACACTATCTCCAACATGCAGCAAGACATACAAACACTGAAAAATAAACTTGAACACACATCCCAGCAAGTTGAACAGAACACTCAGAACACGGGTGATATGGAGATTAGGGTAAAAAATTCCATAAAGTCATTAAATCAAGATCTATCACAACAAATCAAAAACAGTACAAAATGAACACACACATCTACAGCGCCAGATGAAAGACAGCACAAGCAAACTGCAATCATTCAAAGACAGTCAAAACAACATCAATACTGACATTAGGAAACGAATGCACGCCCTCAAACCAATCAATCAATCAAACAACACAACAACCAGACAACCAAACAATCCAGACACACAGTGACACATCAACTACATCATCTACACAGATGGAGTATGCTGTGGAAACATCCAATACATACAGTGTGCTGTCAGACAGTTCTACAGAGCAAAACACAGGTTCTTCTGTTCCATCACCAAAATCTCTACACAACAAGAACAAACCACACACACAACACAATGACAGAAATCCCCCACTGCCATCAACAAACAGACAGAATCCACATCCCCCACCTCCTCTAGCTATCCTACGACAAAAAAGACAATCCCAGAAAATTGTAACATGCTACTATTAGAGAGACTCTGTGTTAAAAGGGGTAGATGAGAAGCAAATGTCAACAGAGCGCTACAGGGTGAACAATCTGTCTGTGCCTGGCCTGACAGTCCATCAGCTGTGTCAGTGGCTGAAAAATCACTGCCCCCATCACCCCCCCACATCCCACGGGTCACGGGTCACTTTCCATGTGGGGATCAACAGCTGTGACGAAAGGCCAGTGCCTGTAGCAGACTGGGTTGAGTTAATCCATCCACCTACTCAGGCAAGCGTTCCCCAGTGCTTCACTGCAGGCCTCCTCCATTCTTCCTCCCCTTGGTCAACACACCCCCCTTAAGGACATGGCGTCACGATCCACGGCCAATCTTCGCCTCTCCTGCCGTCAAGAGAGGATCAGTTACCTAGATACACCCCCTCCTTCCTCGCCAGATCTGGGGCACCAAAGAAAGCCATGTACCAGGACAGACTACATCCCAGTTCATATGGCTTCAAAGTCCTTTGCCTCCAACATCTGTCCCACTAATACCACAAGACCCAACCACAAGACCCAACCATCCAGCTACGTCAGGCCCCCACCACACAAAGCAAGAAGTGACCGTCTTGCAACACAACACGCCCCTGTGACCACTAACAGTCCCCCTAGCTATGACTACGAAACTGATTTCCCAGCAAACACTCCCAAAAATCCAAACTCTCGCAGTGTGTATAATATGCTAGGTCGGCATCAACGCCCTACAAAGCAACCCCTTCTACAATCCCTACCCACATGTATTCCTTTTCTTTCCCCAGTGAATAGAAATGACAAACATCAATATAAAGAGTACAGAAACGTGACTTGCACCCTCCACCCACACAGCACATCACCCCCCTTCCATGTCCAAACCACACAGCAGCAACAACAACCACACACCCCACCTCCAAAAACACATCTCAGCTGCAACCTCACAACACAGCTTGGCCACAATTTCCCAGCACAGCACAACTACCACCCTCTAATACCCCATACAATCCACCAACTCCAGACAATGACCCCACCTTACACTTCCGAACACACACACTCCTACCACCACCCCAACACATTACACTTCCGACCCCCCACCATCACGCACATCCCACTGCAGTCAGCACAACCCCCCCCCAGCCCGCTACATCCATTTGCTGTTCAGTTGCTGAACACAATGACTGCTCAGTTCCTGTCAGCAGCACACAACCAGCTCCTCTCCCCATGTCCTCATTGAATTGAATTGATATGTCACTGTATGCATCCTTATATTTTATGTATGTCATTGCATAATGTTAATATCCAATGCATAGCACATAGATATGTACTGCAATAAGCTATTTCATAATCCATGTGCTATGTGTGTCTGCGCATATCTAATTGTTGTGAGCGCATTAATAGTTTTCTACATGCATGTGTGTGGATGCACACACACGTGTGTATGTGTGTCTGCGCGCGCGCGCGTGCGTTTGTGTGTGTGTGTGTGTGTGTGTGTGTGTGTGTGTGTGTGTGTGTGTGTGTGTGTGTGTGTGTGTGTGTGTGTGTGTGTGTTTTGTGTGTGTTTTTGTTTGTTTGATTGTTTCTTTGTATGGCCTGCTGCAGTCTGTCGTGTGCCTGTCATATGTATTGCATCATACTAATACGACATATTACTCTCGTATCAAGAAGTGCCTTTCAGTGGTGTTGTGAAAAAAAAAAGTAACAACAGAAGACTTTGGAAAAGCGCAAGACTGTGTGCTGTGGAAAAAAAAAAGTATACAACAGAAGACTTTGTAAAAGCGCAAGACTGTGTGCCTTATAGAAAGAGACTGAACAAAGCCTCTACAGCAGCAGACTCTGCAATTAAAAAAAAGACTACTGCTTACTGCAAACGAGGCAATATTGTGCATTGCCAACTCTCGTAACTACAAGTGCGGCTATTTGTGATTTGTGTATTTGTGAGTGAGTTTTTTTTTTTTTTTTTTTTTTTTTTTTTTTTTTTTTTTTTTTTCCCCACTTGTTTTCATTTTTTGAGTTTGGTTCTTTGATATTTTGTGTCTAAGTTTTTCATTTTCCTTTTTTCACCTCTTTCTGTATCCCCTTAAGTGTAATCTTGTTTTAAAACTGCTTCCTTTGTGAGGAAGTGGAATATATTTTCATTTCAGAAACGTGTATCCATAAGTATACCATCTGGCCGAGGAGTTACGGACAGATACTGTAAAGATTTTTTTTTTTTTTTTTTTTTTTTTTTTTTTTTTCTCATACCCTTCTTTTTTTCCTAAAAGTTGTTACGGTGTATAAACCAGCCCCATTTTCGCTCTTTTATGTGATTTTTTTTCTGTTCCTTTATATACACATCATAACGTCACCCAACGAGCAAAATCGCCGTCTCTTATTTATCATCACATCAGTACACAACTAGAAATGAGCAAGAACCAGTCTGCATGGCCATGCAAAGAAGGACTCCGAATCTGTCACCTTAATATCCAACATGCAGTTAACAAGACATCAGATATATCAACACTGATTTGGAATCATGGAAAACCCTTTCATATTTTAGGACTCTCTGAATCCAGATTAGCTGCACGCATTAGCGACAATGATGTAACTATTCCAGGATATAACACAATCCGGAAAGATCCTACACAACCGAAAGAGACGGGTCTTCTTATCTACATCAGCGAAACCCTTACCTTCAAACGACTTCTACACCTAGAAAGTAAAGATGTAGAATGTGTCTGGATAGAAGTTAAGCTGAAAAGAAACCCTCCCATTTTGGTTGGATTCTGTTACAGGAACCCATCTGAAAGGGTAAACTGGGTCGTCGACAAATTTATTACAATGATGGATGCAGTCTCGCTAGAATCCAAGGAAATCATCATTTTACTTGGAGACTTTAACATAGATCTTCTGAAAATGCAAAACCAATGGACACAAGCATTCAACCTATTTAATTTGCATCAACTCATCGATTCTCCAACAAGAGTCACACCAAACTCGAAGACACTTATCGACCATATTTATATTTCAGATAAAACTAACGTAGCAGAAGCCTGCGTCCCTGTTCTAAACTGTAGTGATCATTACCCAATTTGTATCACATGGTCCAAAAAAGGAGTAAAAATTCCCAAAACGGGACACAAGACAATAACCTACCGTTGCTTTACAAACTTTAACAACCAAGATTTTCTGCATGACTTGCTTAACTCAAATCTCTCTTCAGTTTTCAACATAACTCATCCAGATCTTGCTGTTGAATTTTGGATTAAAACATTTACAGAAAAATATATGACAAACACGCCCCTCTAAAAACGATTAGAGTACGACATGATCCTAAGCCGGCATGGTACACTAAAGAGTTACAGGAGGCAGGTTACCTTAGAGATATGCTTAAACAACATGGCTATGAAGAGGAATCTAAAAAAACTGAGAAATGCAATAAATTCACAGAAGCGCAGAGAAAAAAACGAAATATTATCGAGAACTAATATCATCAAACCAGAACCCAAAATTGGTATGGAGAGCTATTAACGAACTTACAAACAATAAATCTTCTTCCAAATCAACTGTAATTAAAGACATCTCTGTCGAACAGCTGAACTCCCACTTTTGCACTATAGCCAGTAACATTGTCACGACAGATTCTTCCAGATCAAACGACCTTCAAAAACTGAAACAATATTGCCAAGATAAAAAACATCACGTCTGAACTTTATATTCCACCAGTAACAGTCTTTGAAGTTTATCACTACCTAACGCACCTAAAACAGTCAGGTGCCTGCGGGGTGGATGGCCTAGATGGCAAAAATCCTCAAACTAGCAGCTCCAGCAATTACAGATACGTTAACATACAT
>JADBJO010006221.1:107171-114671 GCA_016801955.1 Conus betulinus
GAGGAGAAACGTTGGGGACGGAGGGGGTAAGGGAGAGTGGCAGATGAGCGCAGATGAGAATAGTGGGATTGGAGAAAGATCTCATGCAGAGAGACAATACAGGAGTCAAGAATATTGAGGCATGATCGAAAACTAATTATCGTGCCCATAGAAATTCTGACCTTATTTTTGAAAACCCTTCATCTTAATTATTCCATCTCCTTTTTGTACTCCCAGTTCTTATAGAACTTTACAATGGGAAACGAGAAATGCTGTCTGTGAGTCTGTCTGTCTGTCCGTCCGTCTGTGGTCAAAATGTGTTCCACTCGCTCCTGACAAAACTACTGGGTCGATGTTTCTCAAAATTTGTAGGTATGTTCATTATGGGTCACGGATGATGCCTGATATTTCATTTTACCGTATATAGCCATTACTAACGGCTATAACGGCCCATAAGGGTTTTTTCTTCTTTATGGAATATTTCTGAAAATTTGTATGTATCTTCATTATGGGTCACGGATGATACCCGATGTTTTATTTTTACCGTTACAGCCATTACTAACTGCTATAATAGCTCATAATGTTTTTTTACCTTTATGGAAAATCTCAGAAAGTACTCGGCCAATCTTTCTGAAATTTGTAGGTTTGTTCATTATGGGTCACAGATGATGGCCGATGCTTACCAGAATAGCCGTTGCTAACGGCTATAACAGCTCAAAACGGTTTTTTTCCTCTTTATAGAATATCTCACTCGTATTCAAGATAGAATACGTTTAAATGCTTTGCATCTTGTTCAATCTGACTTCTTCATTTTATACCTCAAGGCAGTAAATCTGCACAAGGGTGTGGAATGTGTATGCGTGTGCGCAAGCGTGCGCGTGCGCGCGCATGTGTTTGGAGAGGTGGTGGTCAAGGACGCAATACAATACCTCTTCCACCTCCTCCCTCTTACTGGCCAACAACAGCTGTATCTTTCTTTTCTTACCCCCAATCTCTCCCTCTCCCAGTAAGGCTCTGTAAACATTCATGTGGATTCCAATGCACCCCCCCCCCCCCCCCGCCCCACCCTCTATCTCTCTCTTTGTCTCACATTCTCCCATGCAATTTCTATCCCGCACCTTACTTCACATCACTCTGTGGAAAAAAAAATACCGCACACACAACACACCACTCCTCTCTCTCTCTCTCTCTCTCTCTCTCTCTCTCCTCTCTCTCTCTCTCTCTCTCCTCTCTCTCTCTCTCTCTCTCTCTCTCTCTCTCTCTCACACACACACACACACACACACATGAGTGCGCATACATGCAAGCACACACACACACACACACACACACACACACACACACACACACACACACACACACACGCACACACACACGCACACACACACATGCGCATACACGCAAGCACACACACACACACACACACACACACACACACACACACACACACACACATACATGCAAGCACACACACACACACACACGCACGCACACACATGCGCATGCACGCAAGTACACACACACACACACACACACACACACACACACACACACACACACACACACACACACACACACACACGCACGCACGCACGCACACACACACACACACACACACACACACACACACACACACCCACGCACACACACACACACACACAGACACACAGACACACACACACACACACACACACACACACACACACACTCGGTAGGGTCGAAGAACGCGGAGGAGGGGCTAAAATGTGAGACACGTGGAAACGCCTTGAGGAACGACACTTTGGGTGAAATTAAAAGACGGGCATGGCCAAATTCACTTCATAGCCCTGCCGATGCTTTTAGCTATGCATTTCGAATTTTGCATCCTGTAGGCTTTTTAACATCAGTTCAATTAAATGAAACTGATTAGAAAATATGCCGGTGGAGTCGCTTTCAGAGATATCCATATTCATACACCCACACCCCCCCCACACCCACACACACCCACTCCCATCCATCCACACACACACACACACACACACACACACACACACACACACACACACATATATATATATGTTAAACTTTGATCAAAATGTAATTGATAAAACCTACAGCGCTGTTTCCCGCTGGTGCAGTCGTCAGGGTGTTACCCTGACGACTGCACCAGCGGGAAACAGGTGTTACCCTGACGACTGCACCAGCGGGAAACAGTGCTGTAGGTTTTATATACATGTGTGTGTGTGTGGATGGGATATATATATATATATATATATATATATATATATATATATATATATATATATATATATATATATATATATATATGTGTGTGTGTGTGTGTGTGTGTGTGTGTGTGTGTGTGTGTGTGTGTGTGACAATTATGCGAGGGAAATGGAGCACACATGTTTGTATGTTTTTGTACAGTTGAGAGAGAGAGAGAGAGAGAGAGAGAGAGAGAGAGAGAGAGAGAGAGAGAGAGAGAGAGAGAGAGAGATGTCGTTTTGAGTGTTCAATCCCATGTGAGCAAACAAGCCAACCATGACAAAGAAAATGACATCAAAGCGTCTGTTTACACTAAAAGAAGCCCTCAATCTCCTTCCCCTACACCCTTCTGCCCCCCCCCCCCCCCCCCCCCCACTCCATGTTCCCCCCGCCTCCCCCGCCCCTCTAATTCAAACAAAAGCATCAAAGAAAATTGCTTCAGGCGAAGGAAAAGGTCACTGGGTCTTTGGTTCGTTAAAATCACCAGAAATACAATCTTCTGTTGATGGGGTGCAAAGGTCTAGGTAGCAATGGTTGTGTTTTGTTAAGGCATGAGGCTGTTTTGAAAGCTGCTACCCTTACTAATGACTGGACCACCCCTTGTTCTGTTGTGGACACGTAACAATTTGCTTTTTATTTCTCTGTCGTGTGCAAGCAAAGCGTGGAGGAGCAAAGAAATATTTCCTTTTCTCTTGGTTGGTTTGTGTTCGTGTGTTTGTGTGTGTGTGTGTGTTTCTGCCTGCATGATAACTTGGAGATCAAAAAAGGTTTCTTTGCTTTTTCCCGTTTTTACATTAATAATTGTGTGTGTGTGTGTGTGTGTGTGTGTGTGTGTGTGTGTGTGTGTGTGTGTGTGTGTGTGTGTGTTTGTATGGTATATATCCACAGTATAAGAAACCCAAGCTTACCATCGTCTTCAAAAGATCATGTTAAAACTGTGACTTTGATTTTAGTGAAAAGTTTGTTTAGTTTTTTTTTTTTTGTTTTGTTTTGTTTATTGTTTTAATATGCACACATAAAGATAGTATTTCACTGGACAGCAGCGACAGTATTTACAAACATAAAAAAAAAGTCATTTAGCATGTCAGATAGTGTCCTCATAGATACATCATGACATTTAGTGAAAATACGTTACATAAAACATATTTCAGTCATATTGTTTCATTTAATTCCCAAGGTTGCGGACAACATGCAAAACAAAGGGAATTATATTCTATGCAATTATTAAGATTATTCTTGTATTAATGTTATATATGGAAACCATTTTGTCCCGTATTCTGCATAGTTCATCTCCATCGAGTACATATGTTTCTCAATTTTATGTCTGTAACATAGTTCCTTTAGAAACATTATTAGGTTAGGTTTCATCTTATTAATTCTACATTTGTATATGAAATATTTTCCCATTAAAATGATTAAGTCTAGCATATCATCTGTTTTTGTTTTTCTCGTCAGTGCCAAACAATATATGCTCTACACTAAATGACAATCTTTCACAGTGTGAACACTTACTTTTTAGAATATGTTCAAGTTCTTTCCAGAACGTATGTGCAAATTCACATTCCCACAAGTAGTGACTAATTGAATCTTTCTCTCTCTATTACAGAAATTACACATGTCACTATCCACAACCTGCATTCTTTTCAAAATACTGTTAGTTACTAGAATTCTGTGACATATTTTAAGCAGGAACCATTTCAGTTTTATTTCTTTTATTTTCTTAATTTCTTTTTAGTACGTCTGTCCAATTAATAGGTACATTAAGGCTCTGTTCCCATTTCATAAAAGAGCTGATGTTTAAAACTTCAATGTCTTCTATCATAATATATCATAGTGAATGCGTGCCCCTTTAGTGGCGCTACAATTTTTTTGTAACGCTAATGTTCTGTCATTACTGATATTACTGTTGAGTTTTATTAACATTTTCTTCGCATATTCTGTTATTGATTGTACGCAACTTATTTAATGTAGAAAAATGACCTCTGATCCCAGCTTCTCTGACAGTGTGTGACAGCTTATAAAGTTACCATTGTCATCAAGTAAATGTTTAAACCAAAAATATATGTTTCTGCATCCATTTCTTGTAAAAGAATGGTTTATTTCCCACTTTGAACTTTCTTTACATAAATAGGTTCAGTAGCTAGATCTTTGTTATTTTTAATTCTGCATGGTTGCAAAAAAAATTATATAATGCCTAAAAACATCTCTCCAAAATGTATTTATTTTGCTTTTGTACGAATCTACCTGGTCCATATGAATCAAGGGCATCGATTTCAGGACACAATGAATGCAATACTGTTTTCCATTTACAATTTTGCACATATACTTTCCTAATCCAGGCGATTTTTAAGGATTGGAGATATATCTTAATATTGGGTATACCTAGTCTTCCTTTCCAAATATTTCGCACAGAATATTTTCTTTTAATGTTATCGTTTTTGTTGTTCCAACAAACTTGAAACACATATTTTGCATCATATCTATTTGAGAGTTTGGAAGGTTGGGCAGGAAGATTCACAAGTATACAAGTTTTGATAGCACTAATGGTTTTAGCACTGCTATTCTACCTAGTGGTGTAATCGCTCTTTTTGACCATATCTTAAATAGAGATTTGTAACTTCTAAAAAAATGTCTGTCACATTGATTTGAGTCATATCTGTCAGATTATTTGTAAAACCACCATCTAGGATTTTAAATTTTACAGGGGTTCCATTCCATTGTATATAAGGGTAAGTATGTGTTCGAGGAATTCTTTTTTTTTTATCCCTAACCAAACATTAAACGTTTTTTTATAGTATTAATTTAAGTCCGGATATTTGCTCAAATTCTTAGAGATCTGTGAACAACTTTTCATATGATTTCTTATCTCCTTCCAGTGTGAAGGTGGTGTCATCTGCAAACTGATTTGTCTTGAATTCTGTTTTTTTTATGCCTTTAAACATCTTGATCTTGCCTTATTTTTATTTTGCTAGTATTTTGGCACATAAAACAAACAAATAGGGAGATATAGAATCACCTTGTCGGCATCCTCTTCCAATAGAAAATCCTGAAGAAACCTTCCCGTTAACGATAACATAAGACCTTATCTTTTCATAAAAAGATGATATCAATTTCCGTATTCCTTTTCCGAAACCAAATGCACGTAAAACCTTACTCATGTATGACCAGTCAACAGAGTCAAATGCTTTTTCAAAATCTACTACCAGTAACCCAGGCAAGTGGTTCACCTCTAAATAGTGAATTAAGAGAGAGAGAGAGAGAGAGAGAGAGAGAGAGAGAGAGAGAGAGAGAGAGAGAGATGGAGAGAACTTTGTCTTTCCAAGTTTTCCAAGTTTTCAGCCCCAAACAAATAGACAAGTCAAACATGGCAAAGATAATAGTTCATCTGTTTACAATACCCATCCATCCACCCCCACCCCCTCCCCACCCACTGTCCCACTACTCCGTGTCCAAATCCCAACTCCATCTATTTACAACTTTCCATCCCCCTCCCCCGCACACACACACACACACACACACACACACACACACACACACACACACACACACACACACACAAGCATTACAGAAAATTGCTTCAGGCCAAAGGACATGCCAGCGTGTCTTTAGTCAATTACGAAGCCACCAGAAATACAATCTGCTGTTGACAGGTTGCAGAGGGCTACGTAACAAGCCTTTTGTTTTGTTCAAGCTTGTGGCTGTTTTGAAGCTGCTATTCTTACTAATGAGTGGACCACCTGGTTCTTTTGTGGACACGTGATGAATCGCTTTGTATTCTATCTTTAGTGTGGGCAGAAACGCTGAGGAGCTAAGGGGTATCTCCATACCGTCAGCTGGTTTGTTCGTATTTGTGTTCCTGCCTGCATGCTGTCTATGGCAAAGACGATTTCTTTGTTTTCTTGTTTCTACATTCATTATGTTCTTTCAAACGTAAAGCTTTCCAAGGCAAGAAACCACAGTTTGCTATCTTATTTGAAAGACCGGCACTGGAACCATCAGTCTAATTTTAGTGAAAAGTTATGGAGAGAGAGAGAGAGAGAGAGAGAGAGAGAGAGAGAGAGAGAGAGAGAGAGAGGATGGGGAGAACTTTGTCTTTCCAAATTTTCAGCCCCAAGCAAACAAACAAAGTCAAACATGGCAAAGACAGCAGTTCATCTGTTTACAATACCCACCCATCCACCCGACCTCCTCACTCCCACTCCTCTGGTCCAAGTCCCACCTCCATCCATTTACAACTTTCCACCACCCCCCCTCCCCCTCCCCCCACACACACACACACACACACACACACACACACACACACACACACACACAAGCATTACAGAAAATTGCTTCAGGCCAAAGGACATGCCAGCGTGTCTTTAGTCAATTACGAAGCCACCAGAAATACAATCTGCTGTTGACAGGTTGCAGAGGGCTACGTAACAAGCCTTTTGTTTTGTTCAAGCTTGTGGCTGTTTTGAAAGCTGCTATTCTTACTAATGAGTGGACCACCTGTTCTTTTGTGGACACGTGATGAATCGCTTTGTATTTCTATCTTTAGTGTGGGCAGAACGCTGAGGGAGCTAAGGGTATCTTCCATACCGTCAGCTGGTTTGTTCGTATTTGTGTTCCTGCCTGCATGCTATCGGAGGTGGAACCCCCACAGAACATCCGCTCTTGTGGCAGGATACTTGTAGAGGTGATAGGCCCTGTGAAAGACGTCCTCATTCCTCAGTGATGGACACGCGGCCTAGCAGTTGTGTCAAAGCTCACAACCCGTACTAGTACCTCTGGACCATTATGCTACACTCAAACCATTGTTGCACCGGAAATTTGCGTCATTCTGCCTCTCTGTTCCGCAGAGAATATCTCTCTCTCTCTCTCTCTCTCTCTCTCTCTCTCTCTCTCTCTCTCTCTCTCTCTCTCTCTCTCTCTCTCTCTCTCTCTCTCTCTCCACACACGCATGCATGGCACATGTGTGTACAATCTAAATGTTGTACAGACACTTTGTTGTTTCTTGTGAATGAACGCAAGCAAAAAGAGTAGTGTACAAAAGAGCGTATAAACTGAAGTGGCTTACCACTAGAAATGTGCGATGCAATTATTGTTATTATTGTTGTTATAACCATTATCATTATTTTCATTGTAATATTAATATTATTATCATTATCATCATTATCATTACTATCATCATAATTATCATCATCATCATCATCATCATTATTATTATCTTTATTATTGTTATCATTACTATTACTATTGTTGTTATCATTATTATTATTATTATTATTATTA
>JADBJO010006221.1:119671-122171 GCA_016801955.1 Conus betulinus
AGAGAGAGAGAGAGAGAGAGACAGACAGACAGAGAGAGAGACAGAGAGAGTCGGTAGGGATGGGAATGGGGGTGGGTGGTGGGGGTGAGGGGTGACTATGGTAGTATGCCATAAAAGACGGGATTATGGGAGTTAAAAGAGGC
Source organism: Conus betulinus (assembly GCA_016801955.1). NCBI lineage: Eukaryota > Metazoa > Mollusca > Gastropoda > Neogastropoda > Conidae > Conus > Conus betulinus. Next base: position 119,815 of record JADBJO010006221.1, read on the forward strand.
GTATCATATCCCGCTCCAGATTTATGCTCGTGTGCATGTTTGTGTTACAGAGAGAAAATATAATGGCGCACTAGTTTTGTGCGCGACCGACAGATACACGAGTGTGTGTGCGGGATGGAGATGGTGGCAAAAATGGACGTTGGGGAGAGGGCGAGGGAGGAGAAAGAAGGGGTGGCACGGTAAAAGTGGTCTAGAAGTGCATGGTTGCACACACACACACGCGCACACACCACACACACACCACACACACACACACACACACACACACACAAAACACACACACATACACACACACACACATACACACAAAACACACACACACCACATACACACACACATACACACAAAACACACAACACTCTACACACACACACATACACAGAAAACAACACACACACACACACACACACACACACACACACCACACACACACACACAGAGAGAGAGAGAGAGAGAGAGAGAGAGAGAGAGAGAGAGAGAGAGAGAGAGAGAGAGAGAGAGAGAGAGAGAGACCAATTCGTGGGCATCAAATAAGTGCAAGGCAGAATCGATTTGTGATGAGTTCTGAATTGAGTCAAGACTAGCAGACTTCTTACACTGCAGGCTCCCAAATTCCAAGCCGCTATGTGTGCAGCGAGCTGGACTAAGATTCACCAGAGGCTTTCAGGCCACGCTCCATTGCCGGTAAGGGGTTATCTCTGGGAGAGAAAGTGGGTTGAGGGGCAGTCACGCCGGGGAAAATCCGAATCAAAAAGTAGTTTATCACAGATGTAGATGAGATGTAGATGACACCTCGAGGCGTCCCTTTGTCTGGACATATACAGTGGATAGATACATATGTATGGAAACATGAATTTAAAAAAAAAAAACAAAAAAACAAAAAAAACAAAAACTTGATGATTTCAGCTATAGGGAATGAATGTTTGCTACGGGGTCCCCCTTTGCGTGTGTGTGTGTGTGTGTGTGTGTGTGTGTGTGTGTGTGTGTGTGTGTGTGTGTGTGTGTGTATCTATCTGTCTGTCTGACTCTCTCTCTCTCTCTCTCTCTCTCTCTCTCTCTCACACACACACACACACACATGTACACATAAAAACACATAACAAACACACATGAACAGATTAACATTCACATGTGCACACGTACGCATCTTCACTCACACACATACTCACATGCACACACACACACACACACACACACACACACACACACACACACACACACACACACACACACACACACTGAAACAATTTGCCTGCATCAAAATAATTTGGATAAGCCCCCCCCCCCCCCCCCTCCCCACACACACACACACACCACCACCACACACCACCACCACCACCACACATACGCACATACACACATACATGCTTCCACTTGCACGTATGCACATGCACGCATGTTCACACACACACACACACACACACACACACACACACACACACACACACACACACACACACACACACACACACACACACATACACACAAATTCGATATATATTTTGAGTAATTGATAAGGGCAAAGCAGATTTAATTTGCGATGAGTTTTGAACGGGCAGATTTCTTAGAATGCACGCTTCCGAATTCCAAGCGGCCGTGTGTGCAGCGAGCTGGAATCAGATTCACCATAGGCATTCAGGCCACGCTCCATTGCTCGTAATGGGTTATCTTTAGCAGAAAAAAAGTGGGTAGAGGGGCAGTCAAGTCACGCGAAGTCCACATCAGAAAATAGTTTTATCACAGATTTAGACGACACCTCCGGTCATCCCTGTGTCTATAAATACGCAGCACATATACACACAGATGGAAGGGAAAAACCCTAATGGCTTCAGCCTAAGAACATTTGCTCTCCCCTACATCCACTCTATCTTTCTGTCTATACTATTTGTCTGTTTGTCTGTCTGTCTGTCTCACGTGCACACATACATACATACATACCTACATACATACATACAGACAGACAGACAGACACACGCACACACACACGCATACACACACGCGCGCACACGCGCGCGCACGCGCGCACGCACGCACACACAGACACATCCATACAAAACACACAAACATGCAGGCAAATATAGTGCAGCTTGTGCGCACGTGCATACACACATAAACACACACACAGAGACACGCACAGACAGACAGACAGACAGACAAATAGACAGACAGACAAACACGCACAAGCACACACTCACACACACACACACACACACACACACACACACACACACACACACACACACACACACACACACACACTACAAACACCAGACACATTATGCACACAATCACAGAAATACACAGACACACACACACACACACACACACACACACACACACACACACACACACACACA
>JADBJO010006222.1:0-5000 GCA_016801955.1 Conus betulinus
CTGTCCTCTCGCTCTTGTATGTGTGTCTGTTGTCTGGCTCTGCCTCTCGTCTTTTATCTCTGTCTCTCTCTGTCTCTTTCTGGTCTCTCTCTCTATATCTATCGCTGTCTCTCTTGTCTCTCTTGGTAATCTTCTCTCTGTATGTGTGTGTTTGGTTACTGTATGTCTCGATCTCCTGACTATCCGTCTCTCTCTTGTCTGTTGTCTATCTCTCTCTGTCTGTCTGTCTGTCTGTCTCTCTCTTCTCTCTCTCTTCATTGGGCTGACATGTCAACGTTGGTTTGAAGAACACATTGTTTGTTGTTATGTTGTTGTTTTCATTAAAACACACACCACACCACCCCACACACACGCACACACGCACCGCGCGCACACACACACAAACAACACACACACACACACACACACACACAGAGGGACTGCTGAGACAGAGACCAAGGGCCAGGCTGGATGTTATTTGAATCACTTTTAAGTTTCGTGGAGGCCAGCAAACTAAACGAACCAGCCTGGGCTGTCATCAGCTCATGTCTTGAGAACACCCCCCCCAACATAACGTACAGAATGGCGTCGTCGTGCGAACCGGTTGGCATGGCGTACGTTCACTGCCCGGTTGTGTGAGTGGTTCGGCCCTTTCTACCACGTCACAAACATTCCAGCTTCAAAGAGGCTGTGCTGGGGGGGGGAGAATCCGTGGCGGGAAAACGATTTGTTTTTTCATGTCTCTTTTCGATGTCGTTTAAGTCCCCGGTGGGTAGGAATGTATTGGATTATGGGACGACCGCAGGAGGACGGGAGTAGAAGCAGGTGAAAAAACTGCACGGCTTTTTGTGTTGTGAAGGGAATAGAAGATAGAAAATAGAATGCCTAGAGCTCTCCTCCTCTTGGCTCCTCTCCCTCTCTCCTTGCTTCTCTCTCTCTCTCTTCTCTCATCTCTTGGACAAGACCCAGACCGAACAAGCAAGGTGCAATCTCACGACTCGTTTCGGCACTTGACTTTTTCTCAGGGAACATATATATATATATATTATTATATGATATATACTATATATAGGATATATAAGATTGTAGAAATACGAGGGGGTGGGATAAGCCTTCATATCTGCAGTGGTAGAGGATTCTGCCTAACTGACAGTATGTGCTTAAAAGTGGGTGAATGGTGGGACTGGGGGAATATAATTAAGTGCCTCTGAAAATGACCTTTCAGCAAGCTATAGACTCCAAAGAAAGAGAGGGGGGGAAAAACAGCTCCAATGGGGAGGAAGGAAGCAGGGAAACAGTCCTCACAACATATTAACTCCTGGTCAGATATACCCGGTATTTCGAAACCTGATTGTTTCTCCGCAAGTGACCGCGGACGGAAAGTGGTAATTTGGGACTCCTTTGCCTTTTCGGTTTTAAGAAAGAAGGCCTATACCAGAAAAAAGGCTGGTGTTTTTGTGCATTACCGTAGTATGTTTGTAGAGTTTAAAAAAAAAACAAAAAACAACCAAAGGTGTGTCAACTAAGACAGCTAACAGCAGAAAATCATCATGAAAGAGCCCGCCAACAAACAAGCTACATTTTCTTGTGAAAAGTAGAAAATATTAAAAAAAGATAACCTCATGAGACACAAGTTGCTGAGGACCAGTTCTTGGAAATGAATAAATCCGCAAGGGACTCCCTAAATTACAATTACAATAAAACAATAAATTCCAAGGGTAAGTACACGGGCACCATTCCAGCAAACCATAGCAGCAAGCCTGGTGTTGCAATGACTGCAAGAAATATTGAATTATATAAAACAAAAGCTTGCTCTTATGTCTCAGATTGTAGAAATAGGGGGGTGGATAAGCCTTCATATCTGCAGTGGGTTAGATGATTCTGCCTAACTGACAGTATGTGCTCTTAAAAGTGGTGTGAATGGGGAATAAAATAATAAGTGCTTTGGGAAAATAAGAACTTTAGCAAGCTTATAGGACTCCGAAGCGGGGGAAACCATCTCCAATGGGGAGGAAAGCTCACTAAACATATAACTCCTGGTCAGATACCGGTATTTCGAAAACCTGATTGTGTTCTCCGCAGTGGACCGCCCGGCGGGAAAGTGTGTAATTTGACTCCTTTGCCTTTTCGGTTTTAAGGAAGAATGCATATACCCCAGAAAAGGCTGCTGGGCTGGTGTGGAATACCGTAGTATGTTTGTTTGTAGAGTTTAAAAAAAAAACAAAAAACCAAAGGTGTCACCTAAGAAGCAAGCAAAAGAAAAATCATCATGAAAGAGCCAAAAACAAGCTACATTTTTTCTTGTGGAAAAGTAGAAAAATATAAAAAGATAACCTCATGAGACACAAGTGCTGAGGGACAAGTTCTTGGAATGAAATCCGTAAAGGGACCCTAAACTAAATTACAATAAAAACAATAAATTCCAAGGGTAAGTACCGGGCACCATTCCAGCAACCCATAGAGCAGCTGGTGTGTTGCAATGACTGCAAGAAATATTGAAATTATAAACAAAAGCTTGCTCTATGTCTCAGATTGTAGAAATAGAGGGGTGATAAGCCTTCATATCTGCCGTGGGTGGTAGATTTCTTCTGCCTAACTGACAGTATGTGCTTAAAAGTGGGGTGAATGGGGAATAATAAGTGCTTCTGAAAAAATGAACCTTCAGCAAGCTTATAGACTCCGAAGCGGGAGAAACCATCTCCAATGGGGAGGAAGCTCACTAACATATAACTCCTGGTCAGATACCGGTATTTCGAAACCTGATGGTTTTCCGCAGTGACCGCGGAAAGAAAGTGGTAATTTGACTCCTGTGCCTTTTCGGTTTTAAGAAGAATGCTATACCAGAAAAAAAGGCTGGTGTGGAAATACCGTAGTATGTTTGTTAGAGTTTTAAAAAAAAAAAAAACAACCAAAAGGTGTCACCTAAGAAGCAACAAGAAAATCATGGTGAAGCAAGAAAAACAAAAACAAGCTACATTTTCTTGTGAAAAGTAGAAAATATCAAAAAAGATAACCTCATGAGACACAAGTGCTGAGGACCAGTTCTTTGGAATGAATCCGCAAGGGACTAAATTACAATAAAACAATAAATAATTCCAAAGGGTAAGTACCGGGCACCATTCCAGCAACCCATAGAGCAGCCTGGTGTTGCAATGACTGCAAGAAAATATTGAATTATAAACAAAGCTTGCTCTTATGTCTCAGATTGTAGAAATAGAGAGGGTGATAAGCCTTCATATCTGCAGTGGTAGATGATTCTGCCTAACTGACAGTATGTGCTTAAAAGTGGGTGAATGGGGAATAATAAGTGCTTCTGAAAATGAACCTTCAGCAAGTTTATAGACTCCGAAGCGGGAAACCATCTCCAATGGGGAGGAGGAGCTCACTAACATATATAACTCCTGGTCAGATACCGGTATTTCGAAACCTGATTGTTTCTCCGCAGTGACCGCGGGGAAAGTGGTTAATTTTAATTTTGACTCCTTTGCCTTTTCGGTTTTAAGAAGGAATGCCTTGGAATGCCTATACCAGAAAAAGGCTGGGGTGTGTGGAATACCGTAGTATGTTTGTAGAGTTTTTTCAAAAAAAAAACAACAACAAAGGTGTCCACCTAAGAAAGCAACCAGAAAATCATGAAAGAGCAGCAAAACAAGCTACATTTTCTCTTGTGAAAAGTAGAAAAATATAAAAAAGAATAACCTCATGAGACACAAGTGCTGAGGGCCAGTTCTTGGAATGAAATCCGTAAGGGGGACCCTAAATTACAATTAAAAACACAAATAAATTCCAAGGGTAAGTACCGGGCACCATTCCAGCAACCATAGAGCAGCCTGGTGCCTGTTGCCAATGACTGCAAGAAATATGAATTATAAAACAAAGCGTGCTCTTATGTCTTTCTCAAGATTGTAGAGAAATTAGAGGGGTGAGGGGTGAGATAAGCTTCATATCTGCAGTGGTAGATGATTCTGCCTAACTGACAGTATGTGCTTAAGAAAGTGGGTGGGTGATGGGGGAATAATAAGTGCTTCTGGAAAATGAAACCTTCAGCAAGCTTATAGGACTCCGAAGCGGGGGAAATCATATCTCAATGGGGAGGCGGAAGCTCACTAACATATAACTCTGGTCAGATTACCGGGTATTGTTTCGAAAACCTGATTGTTTCTCCGCAGTGACGCGCGGAAAGTGGTTTTTTAATTTGATCCTCCTTTCCCCCTTTTCGGTTTTAAGAAGACGATGCCTATACCAGAAAAAGGCTGGTGTGGAAATACCATAGTATGTTTGTAGAGTTTTCAAAAAAAAAAACAAAAAAAAAACAAAGGTGGTCACCTAAGAAGCAACAGGACAAAAATATATAAAGAGGCAACAACAAGCTACATTTTCTTGTGAAAAAGTAGAAAGGAAAATATAAAAAGAAAAAGATCAATGAGACACAAGTGCTGAGGGCCATGCAGTTCTTGGAAATGAATCCGCAAGGGACTCATATAAATTACAATAAAACAATAAATTCCAAGGGTAAGTACACCGGACACCATTCCAGCAACCCACAGAGCAGCCTAGTGTGTTGCAATGACTGCAAGAAATATTGAATTATAAAACAAAGCTTGCTCTTATGTCTCAGATTGTAGAAATAGAGGGGTGATAAGCCTCATATCTGCAGTGGTAGATGATGATTCTGCCTAACTGACAGTATGTGCTTAAAAAGTGGTGAAATGGGGAATAATAAGTTGCTTCTCAAAGATGAACTTCAGCAAGCTTATAGTACCTCCGAAGCGGGGGAAACCATCTCCAGAATGGGGAGGAAGCTCACTAAACATATAACTCTGGTCAGATACCCATATTTCGAAACCAAGATTGTTTCTCCTCAGTTTTATTATATATATTATATATTATATATAATATATAATATATATATGGGGGCGCGCGCGCGCGCGCGCGTGGTTTGTGTAATGTGTGTGTGTGTGTGGTGTGTGTGTGTCCTTGTGGTGTGTGTTGTGTTGTGTTTGATAGACAGACTGACGCAC
>JADBJO010006222.1:10000-25000 GCA_016801955.1 Conus betulinus
GGTTTGCAGATTCGGCAAACAGCTTTGAACGGCAAAGCTGAATGAACGCTCATCTTCTGCTTTTATGTTCTTCTTCTTCTTCTTCTTCTTCTTCTTTCTTCTCCTTCTTGTTCTTCTTCTCCTTCTTCTTCTTCTTCTCTCTTCCTCTCCTCCTCCTTCTTCTTCTTCTTCTTCTTCTTCTTCTTCGTCTTCTTCTTCTTCTTTTTCTTCTTCTTTCTTCTTTCTTCTTCTTCTTTTCTTCTTCTTCTTCTTCTTCTCTCTTCTTCTTCTTCTTCTTCAAGATTGATCAAGAATAAATTCGTCCTCACTTTCAAATACAGTCTCAAAGTTGACGCCATGTCTAATTTCATATTCTTCACCGAGGTAACGAACTCAAAATGCCTCAACGTGCGTTGAATGAATAACATGGAGTAAACTGATAAAGTTAGGAATGCGTTCCCGCTTCCCTGTCAAGTGACCAGCCGATTTGCATGCTGTTTTCCCGCGAATTTCCCCGGTGTGATCATAAAATGTTTGGGCAAGAGAAAGGCGGGGAGCAAGATAAAATGTTTGGGCAAGAGAAAGGCGGTGGAGAATGGGGGGGGGGGGGGGCATGAATGAGAGTGAAAACTTTTTTCTTGCTTTTAATCGAGAGACTTGCCTGATTTGACATGGGCTTAACACAGATATTTGTTGGTGTTGTTGTCGTTGTTGTTGTTTTGCTACTGCTGCTGCTGAAATTAAGAGAAAACGCTCATTTTTTTTTTACAAAGAAGAGAAAGTAACGGGCAATTGGAAACTTTGTTTGCCTGTGATATTTCTACACAATCTGTCCTGTTTATGTCTGCTTCTCTATGCGTTTCTGTGTGTCTGTCAGTCTGTCTGTCTGTCTGTCTGTCTGTCTGTCTCTCTCTCTCTGTCTCTCTGTCTGTCTGTCTCTCATTTTTCACTCTGTCTCTCTCTCTCTCTCTCTCTCTCTCTCTCTCTCTCTCTCTCTCAGAAGAGGGAGCAGGGGGAGGGATTGTTAGGTACAGGCCTGAAGAGGGACGCAGATTTCGGGGGGGGGGGGGGGGGGGATGGGGGGGGGGGGATGAGGTACAGGGGATGGGATTTATATTAATGGACATTTACACGATCGCTGTGTGTCTCAAATCCTTTGTGCCCCCTCCTCCCCACTCTAACATCACTCCTTCAGGGATTTATGCGTGGTTAATGAGACATTTATCATCGCACGTGGCGCCCCAATAAATCGCACATTAGTACCTGTCACAAAATCTCCGGCAGTCGGGGATCTTCAAAGGTCTTAGTGGGCAGTCATGCGCGAACAAAGCAGAGGCGTTGTTGCCCAATTAGTCCTGGCCTTGGTGACACAAACCACGCGCCACATATATTACCACGTAATCTATCACTCCTTCAGACTGGATTCTATGCGTGGTCCACCAGGAAAAAAAAAATGCCTTCGCTTCGTTGTGTGTCAAAATGGGCGTGAAAAATATAGATACTGGTGGCTTTTTGAAAATCGGCTGACATTAGAAGTGTTCAATTATAATGTGTGTTAGTAATCAACACTTAAAAAAAAAAAAAAAAAAATGTTAGTATGTCTTTGGAAGATATATAACCCCTCGTTAATGTGTCTGTAGTAGGTGTCAAGGTGATCAAGAGTAAGGATGGCTTAATGTTTGTAGGTTGAGGTGTGTGTGTGTGTGTGTGTGTGTGTGTGTGTGTGTGTGTGTGTGTGTGTGTGTGTGTGTGTGTGTGTGTGTGTTGCGCACACTTGTTTGTGTATGCGTGCGTATGTGTATGTGTATGTGTGTTTACACGTGTGTGTGTGTGAGAGTGCATGTGAGTAGTTATTTGACTCTGTGTGTGTGTGTGTGTGTGTGTGTGTGTGTGTGTGTGTGTGTGTGTGTGTGTCTGTTAGTTTGTGCGTTAGTGTTTGTGTATATTCATATGCGTTCGTGCACGGTATGTTTGTGCGTAAAAACCTATGCTCATCGATGCAGTTATTCAGATGTATTGATCACCAACAAACAGATATATTTGTTAATTCTGGTAATGTTTCACAAATCAATCTAAACACATACATAACCATGATAGCAAATTGCCCATCCTGCTTTCTCGGTTGTAACGTACGTATCGGTTGATACTCTCTCTCTCTCTTTCTCTCTCTCTCTCTCTCTCTCTCTCTCTCTCTCTCTCTCTCTCTCTCTCTCTCTCTAACGTTCATAACTTGCGTGACTAGAATAATCACAGGCATTCTTTGAAGATTTGGTTATTCAAATCAGATCACATTGCTGAAGGACATTGCGAGATAAAAGAGAGGGTAAAGTGTGAGACACAGAAAGGGGAAAGCGAAAAGGTGCGGAGATAAGTGGAGGGGGGGGGGGGGGGGGGCAGACAGAAGCAAAGGAGACATTGAGAGAAGCAGAATGTGAGGTAGGGATGGGGCTGGATAGAACAGACTGGTGGACAAATAAGCAGAGAGGATGATAAGGAGCAAGAGAGAGAGAGAGGCAGACAGACAGACAGACAGACAGACAGACAGAGACACAGAGACACAGACACACAGACAGAGACAAGGACAGTTTGACACACAGGCAGAGACAGTTGCACACACACACACACACACACACACACACACACACACACACACACACACACACACACACACACACAGAGAGAGAGAGAGAGAGAGAGGGGAGAGAGAGAGAGAAGCAGACTGACAGATATAAACAGCGAGAGAGACAATTAAGACAGACAGACAAAGAGACAAAAGGTCAAAGCACAAAAACAGAGAAAATCAAGAGACAGACTGACTGAGAAAAAGAGATATGTAAGATACAAACAGACAAAATCTATCACAGGAATAAAGCAAAGAGAGTCGGAAAGGGGGTGTAAGAGTGAGCAGACTTGTGGATAGAGGAAGAAGGAAGGGACGACGAAGGGTCAGCTGTAACAACAGATGAAGCAGAAGTGCCTGTACCCGAAAAAGAACCTGGGGAGGGGGGAGGGGGGGGGGGGGGGGGGGGGGGGGGAGAGGGTGAAGGGGAGTAAAACCCTAAGGAATCCGATTTCGCTTTTTCCGCCTCTCTGCAGAAGAAAGGGGCCTAGGTCGACCTGCGACATTTGGGGCCAGCGGAGCCTCCAAGCCATCAGTGTAGTGAGTATCGATTGCAGGGTGATGGTGCGGCTTGTCTGGCTCCTACCCTGCTGCCCTGCTGGCAGCGGCAGGGAAATGGAACCTTCGCCCCTCGTCCTGGGCCTGAGACTATTTCTGACCAAAGTCTGTGCTCCACGGGTTCGACTCTAGTTGAGTTGTTTAGAGCCGAGCCGACCATGGAGGCTAGGTTAGTGCTGAGTGGGGGTGTCATCCCAATTTGCCTATTCCTAAGTCACCGACTTCCAGTTTGTCTCTTCCCGACTGGAATCATCTCTGCCCAGATAAGTGATTGCGTTTCGCCTAATCTCAATGTACAATTTCCAGTTTGCCTGTACCCAAGTTCACCTCTGCCCAGATAGGTCATCCCGATTCACCTAATCTCAGTTCGCTGATTTTCGATTTGCCTGTTCCCTATTCACCTCTGTCCAGATTGCTGATCCTGATTTGCATATTCCCATTTCGCCTATGTAATCCATGATTTTTTTTTTTTTCTTTTCTTCGTTTTATTTTTATACAGCAGAAAGTTTCAGAGAGAGAATGTCATGTGACATTGACATAAGAATAACATAGTTCAAAATTACACGTCTTGCAAAATGTTCATTATAAACGCATGTGTGTGAGTGTGAGTGTGTGTGTGTGTGTGTGTGTGTGTGTGTGTGTGTGTGAGTGAGTGTGTGTGTGTGTGTGTGTGTGTGTGTTTCAGAGGAGACAGACAGACAGAGAGAGACAGACCGAGACGAAAGACACACACCACACACACACACACACCCACACACACACACACACACACACACACAAACCCACACACAGAGAGAGAGAGAGAGAGAGAGAGAGAGATCCGAAAGCGGAAGTGGGTCGTCAAAATTGATTGAGAGTCATTTCAGTGAGTGTGCTTACGAAAATTCTGCCCCGTCACAAGACAGGTTAAGAATGACAAGTATGACACTGAACAGGCAAAACACAAACGGCGGGTAGTCCAGAAATGAGACAAAGACTCCAACTCTGAAGAGCTATGAAGGGTGGCGGCACCATCAAACAGTAGGCGAAATGGAAACAGGCGTATCCTGGTTTGGAAGAGGGGGGGGGGGGGGGGGGGGGGGGGGGGGGGGGAGGGGGGGGGGGGGGAAGTGACTTGCATATGCAATGCAATGACACAACCCATGTTAAGTAGGTACTCAAGGTCTGACCAGCTCGTTGGGCTAATGTAGGTCAGACGTCTGCTAAGTTGTAGCTACGAAACCTTCTTCAAATTACGGTGCAGCGTGGTCTAAACACTAAGCGGATGTGGTGTAGTGTATATGGACTAGTCCGCACGCAGCGACATCTCCTTGATGGAAACTGAGCTGAACTGAACTGAACTTACATATACGTATACAAGTTAAAGGAGCTGGCGATTTACTTTTCTGATTTGACATTCACATTCACCAAAGGTAACATGAAAACACGGGGATAAATCTTCCAGGACAGTAGGAGAAGGGAATTTTTTTTCAGCCCCTACTGATACCATCAAAACGACAGCACTTTAAGATAGGACTAGTTTAAATCCATATTGGATGCCAACGTAATTCGAACTTCTAACGTCTGACTACAAGCTGGTCCTTTTTAACCTATTGATCCCAGTCAGCCACCCGGAAGAGGCGAAGAACGATGAATGATGAGATTTACGTCCTGTCAGCCTTAGGCTGTTGAGGACAAGAGTTTCCCAAAGCTAAGCTCTGTGAGGAGCCTCAGAGGACAACTCGACTCTCGCTTATGTATGCTGCTATGAAATGGCTTGATTTCGATAGCGTGGCTCCTGTGACAAGCTCGACCTAATCCTTCACCCCTTTTGGGATTTAAAGGATAGCAAATGAACAGATTAAGATATTGAGAACATGAACATTTCTCTGTGTTTGTTAAATGCGCGCGCACACACACACACACACACACACACACACACACACACACACACACACACACAACCCACACTCACACTCACACATGCACACACACGCGCCCCGCGCGCGTGCGCGTATACACACACACACGCGCGCATACACGCACGCATACACACAAGTGGTCGCTCCTTAAGAACACAGAAGGAACATCTAAATCATAAAACTTTATGCCCCATGGCAGCTTGGAATGCCGTAAGTTTCAAGAGTATTCTTATTCCTCCTCTCCTGAACTCATTTCACAAAACGATAAAACATATCTATCGCAATAATAATAAGAACTTATATACTCTTGTCGTTACACTATATTTCGTACACTCAATCATAACATGATATTCATCACCAATGATATCATATTGCGGTCTTCACTCAATCATTTGTGTCTTACAGAGCTGAGTTTTCCCCCTCCCCATCTCAATTAAAAAGTTGTGATTAAAAAGACATCCATCCTTAATTATCAATTTGACGATATACACTTTATAAAAATGGCTGTATGAGGTTCAGCACACATTTTTAATGTCAGATCAAACCCCGACGTACGTCCGATAGGATAGTGAAGACGCCTGTGCACCAGCATCATTATCTTAAAAAGATTACGTCTCAAGACGGAAATTGTGGCAGCTCACAGAAGTGAATCATTTTATTTTTTTTTTCATTATTGCTTCCGCTAACAAGGAATCTGGTTATCCCGATTCCTTCAATGCTTGGTTTGTCAGCAAGATAACACAAATAATCCTAAACTTTTTTTTTTTTTTTTTTTACCGAATATGTTTCCAAAAACTGCATATAGTCAAAGGGCGAATCCTGCGCTGTGGATCCGTGGTGCCAATTCCGATCAATCGGCGCGGGTTCCAGGATCTGGATGGCAAAATTGTTACAAATATTACAACATCAAAACCATCGAACTGGTTTTAAGACACTGGTTTTAGTGTAAAGATTCGATTTAATTCAAGAATGACTCCGTGAAAATTTCAGTCTGTATCTGCGGTGCGGATGCGGATCAATCAGCGGATCCAGGATCTGTTCGGCGGCAACATTATTACAAATTCTCCATGAAAGATGAACACTGAATTCACTGTTACATTGACAGTCGTCTTCAAGTACCATTGCGTATTGAACCTTCTTGTAGCATGAACGTTTACAATTCTTACTTCTGATGTGTCTATTAGAAAAACGAAGGAATGAAAAAAAAACCTGAAAAAAGTACAATAGAAATGATTCTTTCAGTCTATGGAAACTATTGCTTCCCCGGGCAGGGCAAAAAACACAATTTGTTCTCATTCATGGGAAGTGATTCTTTCAGTCTGTGCCGACTATTACTTCCCCTGGCAGGAAAAAACAATTTTGTTCTCGTTCATGGAAAGTGATTCTTTCAGTCTGTGCTGACTATTACTTCCCCTTGTAGGAAAAGCAATTTTGTTCTCGATAATTGAAAGTGATTCTTTCAGTCTATGCCGACTATTATTTCCCCTTGCAAGAAAAGCAACATTTTGTTCTCATTGCATAGAAGTGATTCTTTCAGTCTATGCCAACTATTACCTCCACTGGCAGGAAAAAAAAAAAAAAAAAAAAACCCAACCAGTTTTGTTCCCATTCATGGGAGGTGATTCTTTCAGTTTTAAACCAGCTATTACTTCCCCTGGCAGGAAAAAATAATTTGGTTCTCATTCATGAATCGACTCAAAGGGCGAATCCACGATCCGTTTTACATTGATGTCTGTGCTCTCTAGAGCTAAACTTCCTGCTCTTTGTTTAATTATTTTGTTTTGTTTGTTTTTTGTTTTGATTGTTTTTGGTTTTTTTTTTATGGATCACCGGCCAAGTGCACGCTAGAATCACGTATCTGGGACAATTCTTGAATTTGAAAAAAAAAAAAAAAAAAAAAAAAAAAAAAAAAAAAAAAATGTTCCGTGCGAGTTTACTTCCAGTTTACGGTTCATATTGTTTATAGTCCATTCGATCACAAGGAGCCATATTACGGTTTAGTTAGATATTTATGAATCAAGTTTATTGAAAACCACGAAAAAAACCGCTATCTTGATATTGATTTAAGCAACACCAGAGAAGAAATAGCAGTATGCCTAACATCTCCTCAGAAAATGAGTATGATAGGTAATTAGCAAGACATCTTTTTCTTTTTTGTTCGATATGAGATTAATTTGTCTCTGTTTCATAATTCAGTCTTCTGTGTTTCCTTTCTTTTCCTGTTATTGTTAATCCAGAAATATGAGAGAGAGAGGGAGAGAAGAGAGAGAGAGAGCGAGAGAGAGAGAGAGAGAGAGAGAGAGAGAGAGGAGAAAGGGAGAACGCAAATGTAATCGTATCAACTCAGGAACGAAGGAAAATTCAATGTTTGATTAGATTGTTTTGTGCTGAGCCATCAAGAAAATTGATAAAATGTGAAAATATTTAAATAATGTAGAGACCGTTGGTGGCGGAAATAGACACCAGAGAGAAGAGAGAGAGGGAGACTTGAGAGGCGGAGAGAGAGAGAGAGAGAGAGAGAGAGAGAAGGGGGGAGAGGAAGGGAGCGAGAGAGAGAGTGATTGATGAGACAGACATGATGGGGGAGAGTGCATGTGTGAGAGAGAGGAGCGAGAGAGAGAGAGAGAGAGAGAGAGAGAGAGAGAGAGATTTTTAAGAGGGGGACGAGGAAAATAATATTACAGAGGAGAGAGAAGAGAGAAGAGAGAGATAGAGAGAGAGGAGAGTTAGAGAGAGTTTAACGATGTTGAAAATAATATTCTGGTGGAGGTGGCAGGAGAGAGAGGAGGAGAAAGAGAGAGAGAGAGAGGAGAGAGAGAGGACAGAGACAGAGAAATATTGACAGGGAGATTTTACGAGGATGAAATAATAATTACAGGTGAAGAGAGCAGAGGAGAGAGAAGAGGAGAGAGAGAGAGAGAGAGAGAGAGAGAGGAGAGAGACGGAGAATAAACAGAACAGGAAAAGGAAAGGAATAAACGCAAGAGGACAGAGAGTTTTTTAGTTAACGATCAAATAAATTCTGGTGGAGTGGAAAGAAAAGAGGAGAGAGAGGGACAAAGAGATACGAGGACAGAGAGAGAGACGGGGGGGGGAGGAGGGTATGACAGGGAATTTACGATGGAAAATAATATTAAGGTGAAGTGGCAGAGCAGAGGAGGAGGAGCCGGACGAGAGCGAGGAGAGAGAGGAGAGGAGGAGAAGAGAGGAAGAGGAGAGAGAGAGTAAGCGAGAGAGAGAGAGGTATAAAAACAACATAAAAGAAAGGAAATTAAAAAAGAAAGAGGACGACGAAAATATAAAAAAAAGAAAGGAGAGGAAAGCAAAATATACGCGACCCAAGGGGGGGGGGGGGGGGGGGGGGGGGGGTGGGGGGGAGGGGGGGGGGGGGGTGGCGGGGGGTGGGGGGGTGGAGGGGGGGGGGGGGGGGGGCGGGGGGGGGGGGGGGGGGGGGGGGGGGGGGGGGGTTTGGGGGGGGGTGGAGGGATGAGAGAGAGAGCGGAGAGAGAGAGAGAGAGAGAGGAGGAGAGCGTGCTTGGAAGGAACTGATTGAATGTAAAAACCACGCTACAGAGATCGCACCAGGATCAGAATAATAAAAAAAAAACCTTGAAAAATATAGAATTCATTTTCGTCTTCCCATCAGTATGGGGCAAAAAAAGACGCCTCCGTCGACTCCCGCTTTCTCGGGCCAACGGAGCCTCAAGCCATCATTGTAATTATTTTGATATCATTGCAAGCTGTTTGTGTCGCCGAGAGTTTGCTTTTACCTCCGCGGCAATCCGAGAACATGGAAAGTTGGCCCATTAGTAGATAGTAGTAGTAGTAGTAGTAGTAGTAGTAGTAGTAGTAGTAGTAGTAGTAGCAAGAGTAGCAGTAGCAGCAGCAGGAGTATTGGCAGAAGTATCTGCAGCAGCAGAAGAGGTATCAGTAGTATCAATAGCAGTAGCAGTGTAGTGGCTGCAAAAATGAAAGCATTAACGGCGGCAACAGTAGCAGCGGCAGCAGCAGTCGTAGTAGTAGTAGTTGTTTTGTTGTGTTGTTTTGTTGTTGTAGCAGTATGTTTCACTACCCTTAGATATAGGGGCAGTTTCGGCTGATTGTCAAGATGTTTGTATCCTTTTTTTTTAAACTTATTGAGGTGGAGATGGGATGGGTTGGGGCGAAATGAATGGGGCAGGGGGGGGGGGGTGGAAAGCGAAAGGGCCAGGATGGTACCCAAGCATCTCTCTCTCTCTCTCTCTCTCTCTCTCTCTCTCTCTCTCTCTCTCTCTCTGTGTGTGTGTGTGTGTGTGTGGTGTGTGTGTGTGTGTGTGTGTGTGTATCATGTCTTTGTCTCTGTCCCTGTCTCAGTCAGTCTGTCTTCTGTCTGTCTGTCTGTCTGTCTGCTCTCTCTCCTCTCGCTCTCTCTCTCTCTCTCTTCTCTCTTCTCTCTCATCCAAGATTAAGGACAGCGACAGATTTAAATTCTGTTGCTCTTTCGAATTACTTCCACACCGTGAACAATACTTATTAATGATAACCAAGCACATTAAGATCAGCACTCACCGGATTCAGATTAGGCACAAATGATATAAAGATAAAAAGACGCTACATGAAAACTGATTCCGAGGATATGAAGTGCCCATTTTGTAAAAATTGTGAAGATGAGCTACATTTTTTTTCTTTCGATGCGAAGCTTACGCATTACTTAGAAATAAATATATATGTCAAAGCATTAAAGGTTAACTGGTCAACCGAGGTAAAGTGCCGACAATTATTGTGTAGTGAGGAAATCAGTCATTCGTGATGTAGCTGTATATATTTTTTATGCTCTGAGGCACAGGGAAGAAACATATTATTGCTACAAATTTAAGTTGATTCCTATCATCCATCTGTTTGGATAGTCACTACATTGTTTACGTGTACCTATGTTTACAGGCTGGAGGCCCAGCATTAAAACACTATCATTGTCATTTTCTTTCTCTCTCTATCTCCCTCTGTGTGTGTGCGCGTATAAGGTAGAGTGTGGGTGGTTGTATGGCCAATCTCCGTTTCATGTAACAGGATGTTTACGAGTTCCCCATAACATTACAGTCCCCTGCCACCTCAACAACAACCACCACCAGACACACCATCATCATCATAAGCCCCACTCCTTTCCAATGTTTATTGAAAATGCCAAGGTGAATTCTCGCCCCTCAAGCACATCACAAATACCCAGCATATAAGAATATACCTTTCAGAGCCGTTGGCGCAAGAGAAATGAATGTTTTATGTGAGCGGCATCGCACAACCTTCTGCACTGCCCACCAAAAACGTCGTCATGAACTCCCAGATAGCGGCAGTACCATCGTCACTTCCGCCACTGAAAAAGTGTCTTCAATTGCGTCTGTTATTCAGTTTTACATGTTAACAAAAAATACACGAAACTAAAAAAACAGTTGTTTTTTTTTCCTGAAAACTATAGAAATGCACAAAACATGCACTCACAAATCAGGAAGCTACTCCTTTGATTCCATGCACTCACAAATCAGGAAACTACTCCTTTGATTCCATGCACTCACAAATCAGGAAACTACTCCTTTGATTCCAAATCAGGAAACCACTCCTTTGATTTGAATGGAACTTGAGGGAATAAAGGAACGTCGCTTGGGGTCGTACCCATAGAATTTTTGGTGTGAACCCGGGTGAAACTGTGGACCTTCGGTCCGTGCACATTGCTGATTGGAATGAATTTCTACACTGAGCACAAAGATTGTGAAGCTACTGCGACGAATTTTATAATGTGTACATAGCAGAATATTGTCATGTGATAGTACCTCTTTCTAAAGATATAAACGTAAACATTGCGTATTTTTTCAGTTGCAAAGTGAAAAACGACTGCAGGCGGAAATCTAAACAAATCTTAAATAAATGTCAGCGAACCGCCCAGAGAAACGTGGACAAACGAGTCACAAGACAACACACAACGCGTTTCGACCTCGTAGGTCTTCCTCAGGTGAAATAAAAACAGACAAAATAACGAAAATGCACTTAGCTTTGATCGCTTAAGATTGCTCCTGAGTTCAGCGCAAGGAAGGCGTTGAAGACATCATTCAACGCCTTCCTTGCGCTGAACTCAGAAGCAATCTGAAGCGATCAAAGCTAAGTGCATTTTCGTTATTTTGTCTGTCTTTATTTCACCTGAGGAAGACTACGAGGTCGAAACGCGTTGTGTGTTGTCTTGTGACTCGTTTGTCCACGTTTCTCTGGGCGGTTCGCTGACATTTTATTTAAGATTTGTATTTTTCAGTTGTCAAATAAAAAAAAGATATAGGGAAGTAACATTCTCAGTCCGTTCCAACTATTTCTTCCTCAGACGAAAAAAGAAATTATCTCTCACTCACCACCAGGACGGATCTAGGATCTGCTTGTCCCAGGCGGAGGATTGCGTTCTCTCCAATGCCTTTATGGTGTGCATTTGCATTCACCAGGCAAACACATTCTATAATCACAACATTTAAGTATTCATATGAATTTTGGTTCCATTGTTTTAGTAGTAGTAGCAGCAGCAGTAGTGGTAGACACGATTTTAAAGAATTTTCTTCTTAAAGCATGAGATGTTGAGAACAGTTCAGTTTTTTTTATCTTCTGTTAAGTTTTAGTGTAGTATAAGTATTAGGTGATCAACAAGTCATCTGTATATTTTGTATGGGGTATGGAGATGATGGTGTCTTGTGTGTACTATTCTTTTTCTTTCTTTCTTTCTCTCTCTTCGTCTTCGTCTTCTTCTTCTTTCTTCTTTCTTCTTTCATTCCTCGAAAAAGTATGGGGACTCACCATTGACAGGAAAGGAGGGAGAGCAAAAACAGAGAGAGAGAGAGAGAGAGAGAGAGGGGGGGGTGCGGGGACACAATGAGAGAGGCACAGACGGACTGAAGAAGAGATGCAGAGTGAGGAAGTGTAAACAAAAACAAAATGTAGTCGCATCAAATCAGGAAGAGGTAGGTATAATTGAATGTTTACGCTCGACCATCCAGAAAATCGAGAAAAGATGAAATATTGAAAACAATGTAGCAATGGAGTGGCAGGCAGACGACCGACAGACAGACAGACAGACAGACAGACAGATAGACAGAGACAGAGAGAGGAGCTGTGTTTAGAAACGATTGATTTAACATAAAAACCGCGCTACAGAGACAGTGCCAAAATCCAGGAGGAAAATGGAAAAAGGAGGAATTGGACTTCGTCTTTTTTATCTGTTTGCAGCCCAAAGACATTTCTGCCGTTCCCCGGTTTGGCGGGCCAGCGGGAATGCTGGCAATTATTGTAATAATTTGAACACGATAGTAGTTACAGATTCAGTGTGCCGCCGAGGATTTGCATCTTCTTCTATCTCCGTGGCCATTCAAGAACATGGAAATTTGGTCCGTGTCTTGAGACAGAAGTAGTGATAGCTGCAGTAGCAGCAGCAGTGGCAGCAGCAATAGTAGTAGAAGCCGCACGCAGGAAAAAAGCAGTAACAGTGACTGCAACTGTAATAGCAGTGACAAAGGCAATACAAAAAGTAACAGCAGCAGTAGCAAGAGCAGAAGGAGGAACTGGAAGTGGCAGCTGAAGCAACAGCAGCAGCAGCAGCAGCACAAGCAGTAGTGGTAGTAGTAGTAATAGTAGTAGTAGTAGTAGTAGTAGTAGTGGTGGTGGTGGTGGTGGTGGGTGGTAATTGTTGTAGTAGTAGTTGTTTGCTGTTGTAGCAGTAGTAGTAGCAGCTAGCAGCAGCATAGTAGTAGCAGTAGCAGTAGTAGTAGTAGCAGCAGTAGTAGTAGCAGTAGCAGCAGTACAGTACCAGTAGCAGTAGTAGCAGCAGCAGTAGTAGTAGCAGCAGCAGCAGAGTAGCAGCAGCAGCAGCAGTAGTAGCAGTAGCAGCAGTAGTAGCAGCAGGAGCAGCAGCAGTAGGCATGCTGTATTTCGGATGTAAGGGTGCTTTGGTTACCTGGCGCTATGATCGTATCCTAGGGGAGGGGAAAGGGAGGGGGGGAAGGGCAGGGGCTGATGGGTGGAGTAAGAGAAAAAAACGTGGCCATGACAATTCACAACTCTGTGTGTGTGTGTGTGTGTGTGTGTGTGTGTGTGTGTGTGGTGTGTGTGTGTGTGTGTGTAAGAGACTGGGATTGGTTGCATATTGTTGGTCCAACTCCATTTCATATAGCAGGACGTTGTCTGTCAGTCCCTAGCCCAGATATCCCTGACATGGATCGTGAGATATTCGGTCTCTTTCACGTGACATTAAGAAAAAAAAACATCAATCAAATGATCTGAACACAAGACTTCTATATTAACAGGATCGCGGGTTTGAATCTCGGCAGAGCCTGACAAGAGTGACCTGAGGGTGGAGCGGGATTGGATCCAAACCCGGGGTCAGTAGCATACGATGAGCTTGAAGCAGGTGGGCATATAGTGTTGACCCCCGGCATAGATCCTGTATACAATTTCAAGATCCAGCAATCCACGTCTTTATTCGGTAGGTTATGGAAGCACAAAAATACCAAGCACACACACTAGGATACAGAAAGGAGGAAAGACACTGAAACTACCCCCCCTCCAACACACACACACACACACACACACACGCACACACACACACACACACACACACACACTTCCTTTATCGTCCATCAAAATTCATGACAGACACTTAGGCATCCACCCAGCGTGCATTAGACGCTTGCCGAGGAGACGGCGCCTCAAAGCTTTCTCTTTTGCCCTCCGAAAAAAAAAAACCGTAATGAACTCTCAGATAGCAGCAGCAACATTGTTATCCCCGCCTTGGAGTTAATGCCTTCACCTGCGTCTCTTTGTTTGTTTGTTTGTTTGTCTGTCTGTCAGCAAGATCATACAAGAAACGACTACGCTGACTAGGCCCGAGAGATATAGGCACCTGCAGTGTTGGTCAGGAAATTTGAGCAAAACACTCTCAGAAACGCATCCATTAAGTGGATGAAACTCGACTGTGTGGTCCCAGTCTTCCCAGCTGAGTCCGCAGCAAACTCAACTCTGGGTAGGAGCCGGTTGGGGCAGAAAACCCCACAGGACTCCGATGGGATTCGAACCCACGAGCTCCCAGTCGGGAGTCTGCGACGCTAACCACTTCGCCACGGCGGCTGGTGGTGATTTTAACGAATTTTGATGGAATGATGGAATGTGACCTGGGACTAACTTGTGGATTTTGGTGCTGATCCGGATTAAAAGACGGATCAAGGATCCGTTCAGCAAGATCATTGCAAAGTATCCTGTGAAAATAAACAACGGGAGTTTACTATTTACGGTTTGCAAAGTATGTATTAAGTAATCTATTTTCTAGGGATATTAAACCTTTTTAAATGACATTAATGTTGACGCTTTACATTTTTCATATCTTATTACAGAAAGTACAAGGACAATTATTCTTCCAGTCCTTACATAATATTACTTCCCCTAGCGGATTAAAGACTTGTATGTGGCGGAGGTCTAAGTTCATTTAAGTGCCTTCTAGCTGCTCATACGCCATCAACGACATCTGTCGATTCCGGACAAACCTTTCTGTCTCTTACAATCAGTACAATCACAAAAATAAAAATTGATCACATTTTAAACGTCCAAATGTCTTCGTAAAATGATATGTACATATTCCAGTTGATGCTTTAAAGGCACTAAAAACACATTAGATACCAACAAACCCAGAACTCCAGACCACAGAGAGAGAGAGAGAGAGAGAGAGAGAGAGAGAGAGAGAGAGAGAAATCATCTTTGCATTATGAGTTTTCCATCAAACTCCTTCTTAGTGTTTTTGTAATACTTGTTTTGAGGTACATTATTTTAAAGAAGGTGATTTTTTTTTTTTTCGTTCTTCCAGAACGATTCTTCCGGAACGAACAGTTGAAGTAACGTTCTACCAGAACGAAACAGTTGAAGTTAAGCATGTAGAGATTATTGCGAATTGTC
>JADBJO010006222.1:45000-50000 GCA_016801955.1 Conus betulinus
CATTTGTTCACATTGCTGGAGTCTGTACCCGAGTTTTTTTTTCTTTTGTTTTGTTCGTTCGTTTTTTTTTGTTGTTGTTGTTGTTGTTTTGTTTCGGTTGGGTTTTTTTTCCCTCTCATTCCGTGTAGAGTACTAAATTCACTCGTGGTGTATCATGAGGCAGATGCTACTCAGTTGTGTGACCTGATTCTTCATAAGTTCTCACTTTTCACATGCTTTTTTTTTTTTAAGCTGCTTGCAGCCTCCGGAGTCGGCTTGGCTGTAAGTAACCATAGACGTAGAGGAAACGTCTCTGAAGCAACTGACTATGACCTATTTTCACTGCAACTTTTGTATGAGTTTGATGGTGTCGTTGTAGAGTTGGACGACAGGTCTTCAGAGGAGCAGCGCCGCACCCCCCCCCCCCCCCCCCCCCTCCTCCCCCCCTTCTGCTCTATCCCCTTGCCATGCAGGTGTGTCAGCGCGCATCAGGCAAGTCTCTCGCTCAAGTGCAAGAACAATGGCCTGTTACTACCATGCTTCCCTCTTTCCATCGCCTCGCTCTGTTGTGGTCACAGCAAGGGAGCTCACAGGAAAGCTCTATGCATCTCGACTGGTGGTGTGACTCAGAAGCGAGTCTCATTTCTCGATTCGACGATTTACTCATGCTGTTTGTCCAGTGCACATCTAGGCCTTCAGCTTTTGCTTCTTTTTTTTTTTTTTTTTTTTTTTTTTTTTTTTTTTGCCTTGGTGAAGAAGTACAACAAAAACAACAGAACATGGTGCCCCTCTGCATGATGAACCAAAGAACGACGCTGTGAAGAAGATAAGATAATGTTGCTTATAGCCCAGCCGACCGCAAAGGGCCATATCAGGTTGTCACCACGTTGAAATCAACTCAAGTCATTCATTCAGACAATTTTTAAAAATACATCTAAAAACCCATCCGAAAGTTTGTTAAAAAAACAAAAACAAAACAAAAAAACAAAACAAAAAACTTTCCACTGTAAAATCTCCGATCCCGATGAAAATTGTTAATCTATTTCAAGAACTCAAAGATCGCGTCGGGCGGAACGTCTCTGATCAAGGTTTTCATGGAATCTGCTGTAAAATGTTTGTGTCTCACATCTTGCAAGTCCCAGCACTCTAAAAGAGCGTGTTTCATTGTGAGTGGCACATGACACGGAATGCACCAAAACGTAACTATACCTCTCTTGAAAGTACACTGCAGTTAAACAGGTCCGTTTGCAGTTTTTAAGATGGTGAAAACTTCGTTTCGGATCAATATAGTCCAAAATCACATGATGTACAAGACACGAAGCAAAAGGCTTTAAAAACCCCAGTCAGTTCAGTCTCACTGACCGTTAATTGTGGACACCGATCCGACAGCCTGGGATGCAGTGCAACTGCTCCAACCTGTAGAATTTTGCTGTGGGGCTGTGTCTCCTGCGATGTTCATAAAAACAAAACAGATCCGAAATGCGGTGGACCTTTTATCCTGTGACAAAAGCATTCAACTAAACAATTGGAAATACAGCGGACATTTTATCTTGTGACATGCTTTGGGAGAATTAAAAAAAAACAAAAACAAACAGGTACGGTATGCAGTGGTCGATTTATTCGTTTACATAAAACAGCTTGGAAATGAAGCGGGGATTATATTTTGTGATATGAAATAGATTCCAAACGCAGTATGCATTCGACGT
The DNA here is from genome assembly GCA_016801955.1 of Conus betulinus. Lineage (NCBI taxonomy): Eukaryota > Metazoa > Mollusca > Gastropoda > Neogastropoda > Conidae > Conus > Conus betulinus. The sequence goes on from JADBJO010006222.1 coordinate 46,686, forward strand.
CTGACAAGCTTTAAAAAAAAAAAAAAAAAAAAAAAAAAGAAAACCTCGAGACGAACGAGCATCTTATTCTGTGATGTACAACAGCTTCGAAATGCAGTGGCCATTCATTCTGTGACAAGAAAAGAAGATCTGAAATGCAGCAGGCATTTTATTCGTTTTATTCTGTGACATTAAACAGCGTTAAACTGCTGGAGGCCCTTTTATTCTGTGATTTATAACGACCTTGAAATGCAGTAAGCGTTCATCCAGACGTGTCTCAGAGAAAACAACAAACTTGAAAATGCTGAGGGATTTGATCCTTTGACGACTAGAAAGAAAGAAAAAAAAAGAGTTTCGAAATGCACTGACACGCCTCAAGCAAAAACAGCTTTGGAATACTAGTTTTTCTTTAAACTGTTTTTTTTTTTGTGCTTTTTTTTTTTTTCAAAGCGTGTTTCACGTGCAAGCACAGTCGTGTGATACACGCCTTAACCGTTACGATCGCGCAGATCTCCCTCTACTAGGCGAAACTCGTTACATTATCCGACTAGACAGCTCATTCCGCTACAATGATTTGTCAGGACTTGATGAGGTGTGTCAGTAGTACCGGATAGCTCAGGCACCCTGTCTGATGGGGTAGAAGACTCAGAATGCGTTGCAGCTCTGGGCAAGACGGAGATTCTAATAGATGGACCTTTACAAATTCGTCTGAAACGATTCCACAGCACAGTACTCTATTCTCAAGCCACTCTCTCACTTCAAGATGCAAATGGAAGAGCGGCTTTTTTTAAGTTAAGGTTTAAATCCCTTGGCCTACCGGAAGTGAAATGTCACTGCGTCTGGGGCACAGCATGCTGGAGGGCAGAGCCATCCGTCTCACTCTGCCGCCTTTAATCTTCACTGAATTGAATCGGGTACTCGTTTACTGCTGTATGGATACAGAGGGTTTTTACGCCGAGAAGATCCAACCGCAGGTGTGGTTCGAGCGGGGTCATGCCATTGGTCCCAAGGTCCATTGGTCACAAGGTCCGTTGGTTCCAAAGGTCCGTTGGTCCCAAGGGCCATATAAATCTGTGGAATATATAAGGGACCTTGGGGACCACGAACCTTGGGACCAACGGACCTTGGGACCAACGAACCTTGGGACCAATGAACCTTAGGATCAACGGACCTTGGGACCTACAAACCTTGGGACCAAAGAACCTTGGGACCAATGAACCTTGGGACCAACGAACCTTGGGACCAATGGACCTTGGGACCAATGACACGCTCCCGTTCGAGCTCACGATCGTAAGTTCGGCAGAAAATAGTCAAGTCAAGTCAAGTCAAGTAAACTGTATTATCTCAATTTGAGAAATTAATTTGTGGTCACACACATTCACAGCAAATAAACAATCATTTAGTCACATTACCCATTTTCTCACAACTGACATACATTCATATAAAGGAATTTGGATTTCAATTAAACATCTCCTCGGTTCATAAAATCATGGACAGGGGAATAAAACTTTGTTAAAATCTGACACTTCTGCATTTAACCGATCGATATCTTCGTCCTGACTGAAGAAGGTCATACTGGTTTGCAAGAACGTGGGTCTGGTCACACGCAATCTTCTCGCTTTACAAAACAACGCGGCACCTGTACAGCTCACTCAGACTTTTTTGTCTCTCACCAACGATTTTTCCTCCCACGTTCACCGCTTTCTCGAGCACATTTCTGCTCTTCACAGTCAACCCACCATACCAACACATAAATGAGAAAGTTAAAAGATTCCAAGAAACACGAATATAATGTCCGAAGAATGTCAGTATTCACATGAAATGATCGCAGCTTGCGAAACAATATAATCTGGTTTGACATTTTTTGTGGACATGCTCAACATGGGATTTAAAATTTAGCTTATTATCTATAAAAGTTCCTAAATATTTGTATGATTCAACACGTTCTACTTCAGCACCTTTGATAAAAAGTGGTGGTACAGCTTTTGGATTCTTTCTAAAATCAATCAACATTTCTTTCGTTTTTGTTACATTCAGATCAAGATAGTTAGTTATACCGCACCAGTCAACAATCTTTGAACCTCCTTGAAGTAACAGAATCAGAGTTGGAGAGATCCACAAGTGCTGAGTCATCTGAATATTTAATGTACAAAGTTGAATCACTTCCTGAACAATCATTTGTGTACAGAGTAAAAAGCACTGGTGATAAAACAGTACCCTGGGGTGCGCCAGTTGAAATGACTCTGGAAGACGAAACAACACTTTGATATCGAACAGACTGTGTCCATTTATCTATAGGAAGTCTTCTCGTGTAGATGAATCTTTCAATCAGCCTGCGTGCTACCACACCTTGAAAAGACGCCAGGCAAAAAAATGCAGACTAGCGAACTATTGATTTGTGGAATAGTTCTTTTTCACTGTTTGAACTGATCAACAGTATCAGTTGCAATATGCGCTAGCATGATAATAATCATTGCATTACGTATTGTAAAGACTGTTACCCACAATGTCACTGATCGTCTAATGCAAGACCGGAGTTAAAAAAAGGGGGAAGAAAATAAAAAACCGCCCTCGCCTGACCCGAACCACGGCGATGAGTGCTATTTCTCTCTCTCTCTCTCTCTCTCTCTCTCTCTCTCTCTCTCTCTCTCTCTCTCTCTCTCTCTCTCTCTCTCTCTCTCTCTCTCTCTCTCTCTCGTCTCTCTGTCTCTCTCTCTCGCTCTGTCTCTCTCTCTCTCTCTCTCTCTCTCTGTCTCTGTCTGTCTCTGTTTTCTCTCTCTTCTCTCTCTCTCTCTCTCTGTCTGTCTGTCTGTCTGTCTCTGTCTGTCTCTCTGTGTGTCTCTCTCTGTCTGTCTGTCTGTCTCTCTCGCTCTGTTCTCTCTCTCTCTCTCTCTCTCTCTCTCTGTTTATCTCTCTTTCTGTCTGTCTGTCTGTCTGTCTCTCTGTTCTCTCTCTCTCTCTCTCTCTCTCTCTCTCTCTCTCTCTCTCTCTCTCTCTCTCTCTCTCTCTCTCTCTCTCCCCTAGTATAGGCGTGAAGCGTTATCTTCAGGGGCATTGACACCTCATACTATTTTGTTCTCTTTTCCTTTGCATCATTCATTAACGAGAGCAAGGGATGGGATCCCTTAACACCCCACAAAATCTCCCCTCACAGAGACCGGACCACGAAGCGTGTTGGACTATGACGTTCGTTCTGAGCTGTGCGATTTGTTAAAAGGGGATTCACTGTCGTGCGTTGCTAATACCAGAGGGGGCAGATCGGACGGGGGTGGAAGCGGGAATTAAAAAGTGTCTGTGGGCCCGACTCCTGGTAGCTGTTTGGAGTAACTGGAGCCA
>JADBJO010006222.1:60000-65000 GCA_016801955.1 Conus betulinus
CACACACACGCAAACATATACACATACATACTCAGGTGCGAGCGCGCTCATGTGCGCGGCGCGCGCGCGCGCGCACAACACACACACACACACACACACACACACACACACTCGCACACACTCACGCACTCACACTCACACACACTACACACGCACACACACACACACACACACACACACACACACACACACACACACACACACACACACACACACACACATACACACACACACACACACTTGTATGCACGCACGAATGCACGCACACTCGCTGGCACACGCTCCCACACACGCGCGCGCGCGCACGCACACACACAAAAACACACACAACACACACACCACACACACACACACACACACACACACAACACACCACACACACACACAAGCACGCACGCATGCACGCACGCACGCACGCACAACAGAGGCGAGTTGGGGGGAGTGCAGTTGGAGACTTACATAGGCAGAAACATGTTAAGGCAGAGGGTCGGAGACTTAGAAGTTCAGAGAGAAAGAGAGAGAAGAGAGAGAGAGAGAGATAGAGAGGAGAGAGATAGAGAGAGAGAGATCGGAAGAGAGAGAGAGAGAGAGAGCGAGAGAGAAAGAGACAGAGAGAGAAGGGACCATGGATAATTACCAGACAATTCATTTAGTTTTTCACTGAGGAAGGCTTTGGTGCCAGAGCGTTCAGCCGAAGGGGTGTTTGTAGTCCCTTTCGCTGGCTTAGCTCACATTTTGTGGAAGCCAGTACCGTTTAACACTCGTTTGGCCTGTCAGTGGTGGGAAGATATGGCGCCTGCCTTTGAACTATCTGCTAGTTCAAGACGCGCTAACACGGAGATTTGTTTGATCATTTACCTACAGCAGTGGGGTGATAAAAACAGGTTTGCTTTTCCATCTTATTCATTTTCAGAGCGTTACCCAGCTGTATAGCAGTTTACGCTGCTGTTGATGGATGTTGTGAGGAAAATGGGGGAGAAGTGGTATTTGTGTGTATGTGTGAGTGTATGTGTGTGTGTGTGTGTGTGTGTGTGTGTGTGTGTGTGTGTGTGTGTGTGTGTGTGCGCGCGCGCGCGCGTGCGTGCAGAGAACCGTTGGGGGGAGGGGGGGGGGAGAGTGTATACTCCCCAAAAGACAGTCAAGACCCAGACCTGAAACGATGAGACTTTGTATTTCATATTTCATGCGCGAACCGGTTGGTACCACTGTAGCACTCATGAAAAGGCTATATATCGTTAAGTGTGTGTGTGTGTTGTGTGTGTGTGTGTTGTGTGTGTGTGTGTGTGTGTGTGTGTGTGTGTGTGTGTGTGGAGGAAGGGCTGGGGGGGGGGAAGGGGGATAGCCTTAAGATGAGTATAACTGACGAGCTTTTTTAAGTGTGTGTTAGGGAACTCCAAAGAAAAGGGGGAATATGTAGGCCTGGTCATATTTAACTAGAAAACTATTGACGAAACAAGAACGCGTAACTGTGTCCTTCATTAACAAATAACTTCATGGATGCTACTAGTCCGACAGAGCTTCAAATAAACAGATCACACAAAAGGGAGAGGGAGCGCGTAGAGGTAAGGCAAGAAAAAACTGCACTGGCTGGATCCACAAATGTCATATATGATTTTGATTGTCTAACATCGAATCGTATCTTCTTTTATTCATCATCACAGCATATTTTCCATTGTCAAATTCAGGCTGTAAGCCCCTAGAAGCACACGATGCAAAGGCACACTGGCGCCATTTTCATTTCCTTTTTTCCCTGCACCGCCACACGTTTTTAACCTGTGCAGCTGGATATTTCCTAAAACGTTGCCAGGAAAACTCCCACGTAATTGTGGGTTCTTTATGTTGAACTGAGTGCATGCTGCTCACAGGAAATCGCTTTCTTGGCTCATCTGAAAGACTGTCACGCTGTCCACCGCTTACTTATTAAGGGATGAGGGAGGGGTGGGGTAGATGAAAAAAAAATCCTGTCCCGTAGGAGAGTTGAACCACGAACCCTGAAATTTTCTCTGGTTTTTCAATGTTGCTATGATATCCGTTCGGCTACATTTCATCTTGATGCTTCAAAATTGCTTTTTTCACCGATTGGGGAAAAAGACAACAACTGAGCGGATCCAGAATTTGATGAGGGTGCTTTTAGTTTGCTTGAAAAGACCGTACAGCCTTTTACAAGAAAGATCTAGATATGGTTCAATGTAAATTTTGCATGAATTCATTATCTGTATCATTTCCCTATCATGCAGTTGTGGGAAGAATATTTAAAACCATAAGCTGTTTCCTTTAAAACTCAGTAACGTGAGCATTTTTGCTCTCTCAAAGAAAACTTTTTTTTTCACTCACTTTCCGTGCAAACATTTTCAATGATTTGAATGGGGACGTGGTATCCCATGGTGATGAGTGGTCGGTGGAGAAACAATATATATTTTCAAAATGTGTCTTCTCCTTTTTTTCCTCTCTTCTTTCCCTTTTTCCCTTTCTGTACGTATCCTTTGCTTCCTACGACTTCTGTCGCTTCAGATGTGTTAGGAATGCATATTCATAGGATAGCGGCCCACACCACGCTTTTTTTATTCACGAAAGAAAGTTGTCTTTGGTATTGGACGAGAGCATTTCTTTGCGTCTACACATATGCTCTCTGGAAGTATTGTTGACGTAACCTAATTTCATGTCCTGCACTGGACATGCCCTTGACATAATCAAATTTCATGTTCTGCTCTGCTCTGACTGTAATGAGAGGAGAGAGAGAAGGGAGACGAGGGAGAGGTACTGAGAGAGAGAGAGACGGGCGAGAGGAGAGAGAGGAGGAGAGACCCTGAATGCCTGCTGGAGAGAGAGAGAGAGAGAGAGAGAGACGAGAGGAGAGCACGAGAGGCACCTGGAATGCCCTTTGACATGGGGGTGTGACTGCATTATGTTTTTTTGCACGGAACAAAAATACAAATGTGAAAATAAAGAAACCAGCAAAGACTGTGCTGTAGTTTAGCCACCGAGCAGCTGATGCATGGAGGGAGTGGGAGAGAAAGAGAGAGAGAGAGGGAGAGAGCGAGAGAGGAGGAGAGATGGGGAGACGAGAGAGAGAGAGGAGGGAGAGAGAGAGGAGGAGAAACTCGAAGACGAAAGAGAGATGATCTTTAAAGAGGGAGAGATAGATAAGCTCGGGAGGCTGGGGAAACTTTCGAAATTTTTAATGAGGGTGACAATTACGATAAGCCTGGAAGCGGAAAAAACAAATTACATATATTGCCCTCAAATAAACAACGAAGCAATATGAAAGGAACAATTACATCGATTTGACAAAATTAAACACAGCAATACGACGAAAAACAAAGTAGAAACATTTTTTGATATAGAGGAAAATAGTAAGCAATCATAACATATTGCACACACACAACACACACACACACACACACACACACACACACACACACACAGGAAACACACACAGAGAGAGAGAGAGGAGAGAGCGAGAGAGAGAGAGAGAGAGAGAGAGGAGAGGAGAGAGAGGAGCGGTTCTATATTGAAACAATTTGAGAGAAGAGGGTGTATGAGAAACAGGACATGATAGTCACAACACTTGGAAGCCATTTATAATCTTAGAGCAGTCACGTGATTTTCATCGCTACATTATCGGCTCCTTGCACTTACGAAGAACTGCATTTGATTGTGTTGGGAGGACCATTTACAATCATTGAATGGGCTGTCTATGTAAGCTGAGGAAAAAAAAAGCTGCAAGTATACCTTTCAGTGAAACTGTATGCGTATAGGTGGCGAAAAATATTTGTCAAAGAGTGGTGCGTACAGCGGTATTGCTTAAGCTTTCATCAGGTAATAACTATGTTAAACGATCACAACCGGCTGTCAATCATATAATGTTAGTGGTTGGGTTTTAAAAAACTCGTGGACAAGGCCACCTCCTTGCAAACAGTTCAAATATAAAGGTGCAGTCAAAATCCGCCCTTCTGCCCGCAGTCAGCACCGCACTAAATGGACTGAGACCGGGAGGGGTGGACTACGTCAAACGTCTTGAAGCAATGCGGAGCGAGAGTGGCACCTAAACAAAGAAGGTTAGAAAGAAGGGTCGCCCTTCTTTTTCTGTCTATCATGACAAAGATGGCAGCTAAGTAAAGACAGGCAAAAAGAGGGTTACCCTGGATATGTCTCTCTGTCATGAAACGGATAGTCACTTTGATTATGTGTCTCTGTCGAAACAAGGGCGGCAGCCTTGCAAAGATCAGCAAAGAGGCTATATATCTGCCGGTCATAACAGGGACGGTAACTTGACAAAGACGGTCAAAAAGGAGGGTCATCCTGGTTATATCTGCCTGTCATAACAGGGACGGTAACTTGACAAAGACGGTCAAAAAGGACGGTCATCCTGGCTATATCTGCCAGTCAAAACAGGGACGGTAACTTGACAAAGACGGTCAAAAAGGACGGTCATCCTGGTTATATCTGCCTGTCATAACAGGGACGGTAACTTGACAAAGACGGTCAAAAAGGAGGGTCATCCTGGCTATATCTGCCAGTCATAACAGGGACGGTAACTTGACAAAGACGGTCAAAAAGGAGGGTCATCCTGGCTATATCTGCCTGTCATAACAAGAACAAAAAGGAGGGTCATCCTGGCTATATCTGCCTGTCAACAAGAAAGGCATGCTAGCATAGATCAGAAAGGACGGTCATTTTTGGCTGTGACTGTCATAACGATGATTTGCAGCTAAGTAAAGAAGGCCAGAAAGGAAGGTCAAAGGTCACCCTGGCGAAGTCTGTCTGCCATGACAAGGACGGCAGCTCGGTAGACAAGGTCAGACAAGCGATGCGTCTTATGTCTATCTATCGGAGCAAGGATGGAAGTTTAGCAAAGAAGGCCATAAAGGAGGATCACCCTGGCTATGTATGTGAATCATAACAAGGACGACAGCTCAGCAAAGGAGGACAGAAAGGCGGGGTCACTGTTGAAATGTCCGTCTATTATGACTAGTATCACAGCTAGATGTGACTCTCTA
>JADBJO010006222.1:70000-77500 GCA_016801955.1 Conus betulinus
ATGCCTAATTGTCGACGAGGAATACAGCCTGTTCCCTCTTTGCTTTCTTTCTTCCTTTTTTTGTCTGATGAGGTTTCCTCTCGTCGCCTTTCAGAGGAAGACAATGAATAGTTAAAAACAAAAATATTGAATACAATAAGACTACTTCTTGTTCTCGTCATTCTGTCGCCACAACATTCAGATTTACAAGAGCCTGTTTTATAACGTTGAAATTCTAATCAGCGCGCATCCAATCTTTGAACGTTTTGTCTTTAAGCAGAGGACAGCTGATTTTCAAACAGGAATTGCATAGCCTCTTACCGTTACATCTCTTAACAACGGGGGTTATCCAACCTCTGAACGTTGTATGTCTAAGCAGGTGTGAGATCTCTTAAATCTGCGGAGAACGTATTGAATCTCTAACGTTTGCCTCTGTATGAGGCGAATATATCTTACCGTACTTTTTTCTGTACCAACGCTACCGTATTAGTACCCTCGTGTGAGGAATTACGTTTTTGGTTTTTTTTTAAATAACTAGATGAATATAATCTCTTTCCGGACTATGTAGGTCTGATGCCGTCGAATTCTTAGGGAATTTAACTTATTTTTAAAACTTTGCTTTTCAAGGCGGCTTTCAAAACCAAAAAAATCAAACGAAATGACATCATGATAACTTCTTGATTGTCCTGTTGGTTTTTCACAGTAATTTTGTTTTTACAATACCTTGCTGTGTTTGCATTTTTTATTGCTTATGTGATTATTTCATCACACACACACGCGCACGCACGCACGCACGCACACACACACACACACACACACACACACACACACACACACACACACACACACACACACACACCACACACACACACACACACACACACACACACTTACTGGACATGTCAGAATCTTCGCTTTCTGTTTCCATACCGGTTATAAAAGAAAAAATAAGAAGAACAAAACAAATAAAAGAAAAACAACGAAACAATACCGGCGCGTCGAGTAGCTTCAGGGACGTATCGGTTGTCAGTGGCCTCTTTCCCGTGTGTTTTGTACAATATCGCTCAACAGGGCGAAATAGCAACCCACATCCATCCCCGTCCATCATTTGCCTCCTTTCCCATCCTCCTCCATCCCTTCTCTCTCCACCCTCATCCCCCGAAATCTTACTGAAATCACTTTACCATCTTCTGTTCGCGCGATAAAAGAAAAGACCTCATGCAACGGTGAGATAGGTCGTGTACTTCCTGTGCTAGCACTAGAAAAAAAAATATTATAAAACCTCCCATCTTCTCTTCCCCCCCCCCCCTTCCCTCCCCTCTACACACTCCTCCTCCCGCCTAGCGAAATTATTTTCCCCCCTGTTCTGTTACTTTCTTCGATTCTACCTCTCTTTTTTTCTGTCGACCGCCTTTCTGTCTTTGTGATACATTCAGCCATCTTTGAGGAGTCAAGGAATCGTTTACTGAACCTGGTTTCACAATGCTGTTAAACTGCATCAGCAACCTCTCCGCGCTACAATGCGCAAGGAGTGTAAGATTGAAGAAAAGGAAAAGATACACCCGAAGATGCGGGTGGGACTCAGAGAAATACTGTCCTCAACTGCTCAAGAAACCAGCTAGGAGCAATCCTGCTCCAGCCCTGGAAGCCTGCGCTGTATTCACATAGGGTGCAGGCACACATATTGTTATTAAGACGTCAAGGGACATAATTGCTCCTTGGCAGATGTCATTGTATAATGGATGTAACATGACAGAACCTCCACGTGAGTCTTCCCATTGGCGTACCAACTTGTATGACTGCAGAGCCCGCCGGCAAAATACGCCAACGTTAACCAAATGTCATGTACATCCCGTAGCCTAATTCGTTGCTGTTCCGCTGACAGGTGAAGACAGTACAACTCTAGACAAGGCCAAGCTTTCGGCGTGAGGTCTTGCATGCTCTCTGAAGAGAATCCTGTGTCCAATCTTTCCTGCTGTCAACAGGACTTTCCCTGCTGTCCATAGATATTTCCTCACCGTCACTGGGCCTTTCCCCAGAGTCGGCCAAAAGGCACACAAGAAAAGAACACACACTCAAGGTGCGGGTGGAACCCAGAGAAGTACTGTCCTCAGCTGGCGAACAAATCAGCAGGGAGCAATTCTGCACTACTCTTGGAAGGCCGTGCTGTGTTCACCTAGGGTGCAGGCACGCACACGGCATTTCATTCGCCTGTGTCTTGTTTTTGTTTGTTTGCTTCTTTGTTTGGTTTGTTTTGTTTTGTTTTGTTTTGTTTGTTAGCCAGATAAAAAACGAAAACGACAACCGATTTGAACGCACCTCGATGGAAAAAATGGAATATGACCCAGAGATGAATCTTGAAACTCCAAATCTATTCCATAAGATTACAAATGTTTGCTTGACGATGAACACAATGCAGGTGTTGTTTCTCAGTGTTAACTAATGGTATAATTAACACTTCGTGATTTATCGTTTTCGATTTTCTTTCGAGTCTATGCGAAGAGTATCTTTCAATCCAGACGTTATGTGACCTCCCGTGGTGGAAAATGATTTTGAATTTGTTTCCACTCAAAAGCTAGATCGCTCACGTAAGTGTTTGGTACTTTTAACGATAATAATAAATCAGTAAGTAACGTCTGTCCACTATCTACTGCCCCTATTTGTGCTACAGTAAACCTCACGTTTGTGTTTGATTAGTTCGCTGTTGTTGTTGTTGTTGTTGCTGCTGCTGCTGCTGCTCCTGCCGCGGCTCCTCCCGTTTTGTTTTTTTTCATGGGGGGGGGGGGGGGGGGGGGGGGGGGGGGGGGGGGGGGGGGGGGGGTAGGGGTCGTAATAAAGTAAACCAATGAAATAAAAGCTATGTACTATCCTCTGCATCCACCCACCTCCCCACCCTTTTTTCTCCGCCTGTATAGTAAGCTTCGAGAATTGCTTGGTTTGTATTTTGGGGTTAGGAGGTTTGTGATACTGATTCCGATCAAAGAGTAGACCCGGTACCCGTCCCGCCTTGTTCGAGACAATACACACATACACACACACTCATACACACACACACACCACACACTCACTCTCTCTATCTCTCTCTCTCACTCATATACGCACACACACAAACACACAACACACACACACACACACACACCACAAACACACCACACACACAGAACAGACAGAGAGGAGAGGAGGAGAGAGAGAGAGGGAGAGGCGAGGGCAAGGAGTGAGGACGAGAGGAAGAGAGAGCGAGGAGACGGCGGGTCGGGGGGTGGACGCTTGCGTAGATGATTGTGGGCTGACAACGAAACCAACAATTATATCCAACCGTGTTTGAGTCCCGACCTCTTTAGGACCTGTCTTTACCAAGGGTTTTAGCAGTTCCAGCAGCTCCGCAGGGGATGATGGTATCGCCCCCCGGGTTGTTCAAGGGACCCAATTACTAGGCCTGAGTGGCCCTTGCAGAGATACACCCACGCCCGCTCTGTCATGTACCTGCATTCCAAGATAAAACCTGTCTGAACAGGCGTACCCTGTCGGCTTGGCAACACCCGAGAGACACACACACACACACACACACACACACAACACACACACACACACACCACACAACACACAAACACAACACACACACACACACACACACAAACACACACACAACCACACACACACACAACACACACACACAAACACACACCACACACAAACACCAAACACACAACACACACACACAGTCTTTCTTCTCTCTCTCTCTCTTTTCTCTCTCTCTCTCTCTCTCTCTCTCTTCTCTCTCTCTCAAACTCTCTGTCTGTCTGTCTGTGTCTAGCTCACTCTCATACCACTATATGTTCTTCATGTACCCCCCTTCAGAGAGGCAAGGGACCTACCTATACATGAGGTAAATTATCCGAGTTCTCTCTCTCTCTCTCTCTACTCTCTCTCTCTCTCTCTCTCTTCTCTCTCTCTCTCTCTCTCTCTCTATCGCTCTGCAACATCACTGTTAATATTTGTCATCATTATACTGTCTCTCTCTCTCTCTTCTCTCTCCCCCACTTCCTCTATTCTCTCTCTCTGGTCTCTGTCTCTCTGTCTCTCTCTCTCTTCTCTCTTCGTCTCTCTCTCTCTCTCTCCTCTCTCTGGCAAACATCTGAATATTTTCCTCATTATTACGTCCTCTTCTCAACTCTCTCTCCCACCTTCGCCGCTCTCCTCTCTCTCTCTCTCTCTCTCTGCTATTCTATTCTCTCTCTATCTCTCTACTCTTCTCTCTCCTCGCGCTATATCTCTCTCTTCTCTCTCTCTCTCCTCTCTCTCCTCTCTCTCTTCTCTCTTCTCGGTGGAAGCAGAGTCGGGGGAATCGTGGGTCTGTAGGTGTGAGAGAAGTGCGCGCCATGAAGAAATTTCTGCTTTTGCTATGGTACATGCGATTAGTTGTTCTCCCTCTTTGGTTTGGGGTTTAGTAGCTAAAAAAGCCCACAAAAAAAAATGTCAGTGTCAGTAGTTTCTCTCTCTCTCTCTCTCTCTCTCTTCTCTCTATCTCGCTCTCTCTCTTTATTTTTTCCCCCTTATCGGTAGATGAAAATGTAACAAATCAGATGTTATCATCCATTCCCGGTTCTACACGCCCAAATGTAAAAGAACGGCGAACGGAAAATGCGGATCTTCACGCGGCTAATAATCGCGACAATGTCACCAGTTAATCACATGAGTGCCTGCTGCTTGAACGAAGCAGCCAATAAATCAGTTAATCAGAACAAATGCTGAAATCGTCGTCACATGCTTCGTGGATGTTAGAAACGATGCTAGAAAGGAGACAAAAAAGGAAAAACAAGCCCGGAAGGAAGGAATAACCGATGGAATTAAAGAAGGAAGAATGAAAGGAAGAAGAAAAAAATGACTTAAGGCAGAAAGGGAAAAGAAAGGGGGAAGAGCGTTAACGCAGAGGGGAGGAAGGGATATGTGAGTGTAGGTTTAAAAAGGACAGAAGGAAAATAGGAAGAAAGAGAGAGATGGGAAAGAGGGGAACTAACGAAGGCAAGAAAGAATAAAGAAAGGGAGAGCAGTGGAGTGAATATACTTTAAAACAAAAAAAAAAACCAAGAAGGTAGGAAAAAAGAAACATTTTAGAGGGAAAAAGATAAGCAGGGCGGACCGGCGGAAGGGGTAGATGGAAGGAAAAAAAGGAAAGAGGAAAACGCAGAAAGAAGGGATACCATTTGTCACACATCCACAGTATAACCTTTGCTGTCTTCTTAACTGGTGGGAATGAGTGAGTTGGTTTATAAACCTCTCAGGATCAGCACAAAAGTGCTCATTTCTTCGATTAACATTTCAGTAAACACCTGCAGCAGTTTCAGTTATGTAATCTTACACTTTTAGTAACAGCCGAATCATCAGGAGCAAATCTCTCTCTCTCTCTCTCTCTCTCTCTCTCTCTCTCTCTCTCTCTCTCTCTCTCTCTCTCTCTCTCTCTCTCTCTCTCTTCGTACATGTGTGATGTGTGTACCACTCTTCTTAGTGGGATTCATATGGGGTTCTACATTTACAGCTCCTCTGGACGGAAGAAAGAAGAGCTTTTAGGTCAATTAGTGCTCGTATCCTGGCGACGAAACAAAGGCGATCAAACACACACACACACACACACACACGCACGCACGCACGCACGCACGCACCGCACGCACACACACACACACACACACACACACACACACACACACACATCGCGCCGAAATACATGCAGAATAACAGTCAGCCTCACCTCTACTTTCATCAGAAAACTGTCATCAGCGTTCACCATAAAATTATAGAGTACACGTATATAACCATGGTGGACGCTGCATGCTGTGTATGGATGTCAGTGTTACGGAATGAACTGTCAGCATTGCTTCAGACATTTTATTGAAGTGTTCTAAATAGACTGTTAGTCAGTGAATATAAGCACTGTGTAAGTTTCAGTTACTACGCTCAATTGCCGATTTCCCTCTGTGACTGCAACATGTTAAAAAAAACAGAAACATACACATGTTCTCTCTCTCTCTCTCTCTCTCTCTCTCTCTCTCTCTCTCTCTCTCTCTCTCTCTCTCTCTCTCTCTCACACACACACACACACCACACACACACACACACACACACACACAGTGATAAAGACATAAGATAATGTGCTTATAGTCCAGCCCAGACATAGACAGAGAGACAGAGAGAGAGAAAGAGAGATTTCTCAAAATACATCCAGCCATTTAAACGAAGTGATGAGTTGGACTGTCTCAGACTAACGAGTATTTCACCTTTCTTTCATCAGGATTAACCTGTATATCTGTCTCAACCAACAACCGGAACGAACTTTTTTTCTCCCTCGTCTAATCCCTTTATTTCTATCACATTGTTACAGCAGAACCCAGTTTCCAGCACAACCGAAGCACACTTAACGACCAACAATTTCCCTGGAAAGTACCGTCACTGAACCAGCTTAGAGCGAAGGGACCCGACCAAGAAAGGAGTGGGGTTAATTAAAGACAACTGAAGACATGTCATTATCCCCCCGTTCACGGCTGTTGGACGGGGGGGGAAGGAGGGGGGGGGGGGGGGGGGGGGGCGTGTCGGATGAGTTTCATGAAGTGGCTCCCAGATAATGAAGAAGTTTGTTGTTCGTCGCCTGTTTTGGAAATCTCACGTAGCTTATCTACGTATTTCGGAGCTGAACTGAAAACGCTGGACGTCTTCTTACTACCTAGCGTAATAGCTGTAATTTACTTCGTGAGGAATGTCTCCCTGCCTGTGACGTCACAAAGCGGTAGTTGTGGGGTACCCCTCTGTGTTGGTCTAACACCACGCCATGTGAGGGCTTTTTCAAGGTCGATTTAAGCGTGATTGTTCTGTGGGTCCTCCTACCTCCATTTTCTGCTTCCCCCCCCCCCCCCCCCCCTCCACTTTTTTTTTTTTTTTTTAATCTTTTTATTTTGGTGGGGCTTCCATCCTCTTATCTTTCCTCACTCTTTTTTTTCCTCTCTGTCAGGACTCTTTCACATCATGCATAGTGTGTGTGTGTGTGTGTGTGTGTGTGTGTGTGTGTGTGTGTGTGTGTGTGTGTGTGTGTTACGATCGATGGACATTCACATGTTTATTTTCAATGTTTGAACATATCATACAAACTGTCTGGGTTTATTCGTGTTTTAATCTGTGCACTCCCATTCTGTGACATTGCATGCAATTGACCGACTCAAGTATGATATGATTTACTCTGGAAATAGAAAACATGGTGTATCTCCTCACTCTTTTTCATGCTGTTTTAGATTACGAGATTAAGCCACATACCACATACTCTTCCTTGTGCATGTGACCAACTGTAGGCAAAAGATTAATAAAAACGCAAAGGAAAAAAAAAGGTTAACACGTGATAACTTTTTCCAGATTTTTGTGTGTCTGTCGGTGAAGTCCAGCTGGGTCTAGGATTCTGGTGCGTTAATTAGCTGTTGATGGAACCGTTTATCTGAAATCAGTAACTCACTGACGGGTCAGTAATTTCTTGAAAACACC
>JADBJO010006222.1:82500-97500 GCA_016801955.1 Conus betulinus
CTTAACTCTCCATCTAAAGCCAGCACAGAAGCTGTGTCGGTTGCCTGTTGTGAAGAACTCCCTCGATGATTTGAGGTCACTGACTTGTCGTTCGGTTATTGACCTCAGAAAGATACAGACTATGGGGCTGAAAGGCCTGTGACCTCTTCTGTTAAGACTGTTATAAATGTTGTTCGTCACGGTGATCGTATCTGTTCGAGTTTAATCATGAACTGGCGACTTTGTTGATGGATTGATTTCCCAAAATAATGACTTTCAGAAGGTTTGACTTCGACAGTGGTATGAGTATTGTCATCACTCGTTTAGAAGTAGGGACTTACTCTCAAGCGCGCGCTGTTATATATAAAATGTACACTCCCACGACATGCATGCATATGCTTGTGCGTTTGACAGGTGCACACACACAGAAGACAGTAAAACGCAAAAGGGAGAAGGGAGATGAACACCACCAGCCTTTTGCAGTGCTTTGTTGAAAGTGCAGGTTAGTCACTGGATCACACGGGCAAACTAACTGTTCACGTGACTTCCTGTTCTAGACAGGTCACACACCGACAGCTCTGAAACATCTTGGAAACACCCGCCACCGCTGCCATCACAACTATTCTCCCTGTTTACACTGACTAGCTACAGTATGGCTTTTTTTTTTGTTTGTTTGGTGGGTGTTTTTTTTTTTTTTTGTTGGGGGGGGGGGGGGTGTCGTACAGTGTCTGGGTCAAAAGCAGGGACCACCAGAGCAACAAACTATTAATTCATGTGGCACCGACTTCCAAGAATTTTTTTTTTTCATCTTCACAATATTTTCTTTCTCACAGTGTTTGAAAGCATAGATTGGGTGCCAATGGCACCTGTTTAAATCATCGTTATTTTGGGGTTTTCTGCCATCCAAACCAGTTAAAGATAAGCATTTCCCTAAAACCGACAGAAAATCCTGTGGTCACAGTGGGATAAGCTGACCAAAACTCATGCACCCAGACCCACTGCTCTGAAGACGGTATACGGCTGCCTTTCGTGGTGAGATAATCCTACAGTTATGCCTGGAATCTTCTCTACCTAATAAATGTACCACGTGACCAGCTTTTTCCATGACAGAGAGGATAGTCTTATGCGTACACTGTCTCTTAAATTACCGACCCCCCCCCCCCCCCCCTCTCTCTCTCTCTCTCTCTCTCTCTCTCTCTCTCTCTCTCTCTCTCTCTCTCTTTCCACATAATCGCTCCCCAAGTACTGGGTTGGGAGAAGAATGCACTAGTAGTCTAAGCCTAGTAAGGAACACAGATTACCAAAGGAGCAAGAGCTGAGTGAAAGACGACAGAGAGAGAGAGAGAGAGAGAGAGAGAGAGAGAGAGAGAGAGAGAGAGAAGAAGAGAAGAAGAAGAAGGGGCAGAGGGAAGGCGAAAATTACAGAGCACACACACACACACACACACACACACACACACACACACACACACACACACACACACACACAAAGCGCCCTTTTCTCATAAACACTTTACAGCAGACTCAATGAAAACCTTGCTCAGATGATGTTCCACCTGAAGTGGTCTTTGAATTTCTGAAAGAAATTTAAAATTTTCATGTGTTTTAAGATTTTACGGAAGAAAGATTTTTAACAAAGTTCCCGGTGTGTTTTTAGAAGGTGCATTTTACAGGGTTGGGTGAATTATCATTTTTCAAATGACTTGTCCACCTTGGCTTAAGGCTGTGTCAGACCCATCGACATAGGCTAGAACAACAAGGCTACATCAAAATGTTTTTATGCTCTGCATAGTTATGTGAGGATTGTCTTCAGCTGTGACAAGCTCCTAGCATAACATTATCAGTCTCCAAAATCCCTCGAAGTCGGAGTGTGGCAGCCCATGTGGCGGGGGTAATAAAAACAAAAACGGTCACACACGTAATGTTTCTCATCCCAGCTGATGCATTTGTACCATAGTGTTCAAGTACTTCAGCTGTTCGGATTATCCCTGGAGTCTTTAGCTAGGGTATGACAACAAGAACAACAACAAGTGACTTGTGAGTTGACTTCAACGCGGTGACAGCCTTGTTGTGTCCCTTTGTGGTCGGCTGGGCTGTAAGGAACATTACCCTACCTCACCTGCTGGCAAAGCTTTCAGACACCGAAGCGGCCTAATTAACAGAGTGCTGTAGCTGATCAACGACAACCGTGAGCCTGTCATTAACTGTCCATCTAAAGCCTGCACAGAGGGTGTGTCGGCTACCTGCTGTGAAGAACTCTCGTGAGAATTTGGGGTCGTTGACTTGTCGTTCGGTTAGTGACCTCAGAAAGATACAGATTATAGGGCCGAAACGCTTGTAATCTCTTCGTTTTAAGATTAAAGGTCTGAGCAGCGCGTTGGGTTAATGCGTAGGTCAGACATCTGCTAAGTCGTAGCCACGAGACCCTCTTCTTAAGTTCTCTCATCTTAGTCATTCATTTTATTCATCCATCAGCTTTAGATTAAGCAGTGTGTTCTCAAGGCTTAAGCGGACGTGGTGTAGCGTGTATGGACTAGTCCGCACGCAATTACACCTCCTTGATGAAACTGAAACTGAAACTTTAAAGACAGTTATAGGTGTAACGTTGTTCGTCCACAGTGATCGTATTTTTTCTAGTTTAATAATGAACTAATGATTTTGTTGAATAATGACTTAGAAGATTCGACTTCGACAGTGGTATGAGTATAGTCATCATTTGTTTTAGAAATATAGACTTCCTCTCAAGCGTGCTGTTTTATATAAAATGGACACTCGCCCGACATGCATGCATACGCTCGTGCGTTTGACCAGAGAGAAGGAAGAATATCCTTGAGCCTTTTGCAATGCTTCGTTGCAACGTTGTAGTGCAGTTTGGTTCCGAATCACGTGGACTAAAGTTTTCATGTGACTTCCTGCTCTAGACAGGTCACACACTGACAGCTCTGAAACATCTTGGCAGCACCCGCCACCACTGCTATTCGCCCTATTTACACTGACTGCTTAAAGATTTACCTTTTTTGTCCGTATGGGAAGGCTGAGTGTCTGGGTCAAAAGCAGGGACCACTACCAGAGCAGCAAACTATTAATTACATAGAAACGTCTACTCAAGAATCGTTTTTCATTTAACAATAATTGCTTTCTCACAACGTTCCAGAACATGAATGTGTGTACCAATAACATATGTTTAGTTATTCGTTGTTTTGCTGTTTTCTGTAATCCAAACCAGTTATAGATAAACTTTATTCGTTGTTTGCTGTTTTCTGTAATCCAAGCCAGTTATAGATAAACATTTGCCCACACTGACAGAAAACCCTGTGATCACAATGGGATAACCGAACCACATTCATGCACCCAGACCTACTGCTCTGAAGACGGTATATGACTGACTTACTTGGCAAGGTAATCCCATGATTCGGGCCGGAATCTTCCCTTCATTATTAATCCACCGCATGATCAGCCGTGTCCGTGTCGGAGAGGATGGTCTGATTATTGTCTCTCATATCACAGCCCTGCTCTCTCTCCTCATGGTCATCCTCTTAGTGTTGGGTTGGGAGAGGAACACATTAGTTGTCGAAAACTTGGAAGGAACGAATTACCAAGGAAAAACAATGTTGACGACTGAAAGCAGAGGGAGAGAGAGAGAGAGAGAGAGAGAGAGAGAGAGAGAGAGAGAGACGAAGGAATGGCAGAAAACACACACAACACACACACACACACACACACACACACACACACACACACACACACACACACACGCGGGCACACACACACACACACACACACACACACACACACACACACACACACACATGCACGTACGCACGCACTCACACATGCGCGCACTCACACACGCACGCACATGCGCACGCACGCACACACGGACGCACGCGCGTGCGCGCGCGCGCGCGCGCCACACACACACACACACACACACACACACACACACACACACACACACACACACACACACACACACACACACACACACACACACACACACACATACACACACACACACACGCGCGCGCGCGCGCGCGCGCGGGGGGGGGGGGGGGGGGCGGTAAATGACAAGTTTATCGAAGGGTGGCGTGTGCATCCAGGTGATAAATGCACAGGAGGTACAAACACTTGGGAAAGGAGACGGCCAACAGTTGGAAGACGTCAGACGGCGGGGAGCTCCTGCTGAGTAGGCCGGTGGAAGCACACACACTGATGTAATTAAGACAACAATGAGTAGAAACTAGGCAAATTGACTAGAAAAGCACTGAACTGAACCCAGACGTTTTGTATCCAAACGCCAAAACATTTAGATCAGCAAGTGAATGTCCATCTGTTCACACACACACACACACACACACACACACACACACACACACACACACACACACACACAACACACACACACACACACACACACACACACACACACACACACACACACACACACACACACATACACGCGCAGGGGGGCGGTAAATGACAAGATTATCGAAGGGTGGCGTGTGCATCCAGGTGATAAATGCACAGGAGGTACAAAACACTTGGGAAAGGAGACAGCCAACAGTTGAAAGACGTCAGACGGCGGGGAGCTCCTGCTGAGTAGGCCGGTGGAAGCACACACACTGATGTAATTAAGACAACAATGAGTAGAAACTAGGCAAATTGACTAGAAAAGCACTGAACTGACCCAGACGTTTTGTATCCAAACGCCAAAACATTTAGATCAGCAAGTGAATGTCCATCTGTTCACACACACACACACACACACACACACACACACACACACACACACACCGCATGGTGAGTATGAGTCAATTTCAGAAAAAAAAAAATAGCAATGGGGAAAATATAGGAGGTAAAGGCACTGCACTTAGAAAAAGAAAACAAACAAACAAAAAAAAAAGGCAAAGCGAAATGAAAAAGATGGGCAAAAACTGGAGCTTGTGGGGAACGGGGGGGGGGGGGGGGGGGGGGGCAGCACAAAAAAAAAAAAAAAAAAAAAAAAAAGCAAAAATAAAGTGACTGGATGAAGCCTACACAAATGTATGTTGCGTCCTTAATCCGCCCTTCCTTTTTCTATCCTCCCCGCCCCTACCCCGCCTTTCATACACACACACACACACACACACACACACACACACACACACACAGAAGATATCCATAATGTGGTTGTGCGTTGTCATCTGCCTGCCTCACTGTCTGTCTGTCTGTCTGTCTGTCTGTCTGTCTCTCTCTCTCTCTCTCTCTCTCTCTCTCTCTCTCTCTCTCTCTCTTTTTGTGTCACTGTGTAATCCACCCCATCAGAAGGGGCCATGGCCTATAATGATTAAATGTGGTTCTCTCTCTCTCTCTCTCTCTCTCTCTGTCTCTCTCTCTCTCTCTCTCTCTCTCTCTCTCTCTCTCTCTCTCGTTCGCTCTGTCTCTCTGCCTCACTCTGTCTCTCGAAGTACCACGATCCAATATCAACACCAGTATGCCACCATTTAAACATGGCACCACTGATGGCCTACCAGCGTGGTCTTCAGTGATCTATACCAGCCTGGTAGACTCTGCCCCCATTTATCAAACCTAATGCTTACATGATCCACCCCATAATGGAATTGCTGGTAATGTGTGAATTGAAGTTGTTTTTCATGTTTGCATGACCATTTGTTCTTTATGCATTCATATTGTTATGTAGTCTCTGAACGTTTGAAGGGACTCAAGTCGTCAGTAGATTTGAAGTTCGTTTGTATGAACGGTCCTGCTTACACGGGTGGGGGCAATGATGATATTGGATCGTGGTACTTCTCCTTAGAAATTGTGTGGCCTTGTTGGTGTGAAAGCTTTCTTTATAAATATTAGCATTATATCGATTATTGAACTTTAGATACCTTTCTTCGTATATTCACTATTTTTTTTTTTTGCTCTGTGATTCTAGTGCATGTTTCTTTGTGCGTCATTTTGATTCCTACTAAGTTGATTTATAATTGCTATTGTCCTGCTGTTAATTATGGACAATATCAATGCCACCAAATGGCTAAGTAAACCTGGATTTAAGATAGGATATCTTAATGCTTGCCATTTGATAAACAAAATTTCCGAGCTACCCTCTATTATGTCTAATTCTAATGATTGTTTTCATGTTTTCGGGTTTTCTGAATCGCGATTAAGTAACGTAATATCTGACAGTGTACTCTCGATTCCTGGTTACAATATAATCCGAAGAGACGCTGCCGTGAAATTCAAAACTGGTTTGGTAACGTATGTTCATCAATCTGTAAATTATAGGGTCTTAAATATGTTCAATAGATTCAATATTGAAAGTATTTGGATTGAAATTCGCCTAAAAGGGACCAAACCGTTTTTTAGCGGCTTCATATACAGAAACCCAGAAGAGAGGGTAGAGTGGTCACAGCGTTTCGAACTCATGATGGAAGATGTTTTGAGTTATTCTACGGAAGTTGTCCTGTTGGGTGATTTTAATATTGACTTACTGAAGCCCCACGACATGGGGAAAAAGATGTTATGGATTATTCAACCTGAAGCAATTAATAAAACACCCCTACTAGGAAAACGCCACAGTCTGAAACAATAATAGACCACATCTATGTCACTAGCCCCAGTAACATAATAGAAACGTCTGTTCCAGTCCTTGGCCTAAGCGACCATTTCCCAGTATGCTTAACCTGGTCAAAGAAAGGTATAAAAATTCCCAGATGTGGTCATAAATGTATATCGTTTCGCTCCTATAGAAACTTTATTGTGGAAGAATTCCTGTCTGACTTAAGCATGGCAAACTTTACAGAGGTTTACCAACATACAGACCCGGATAAAGCATTATCAATATGGTATACAATTTTCATGTCCGTTTTTGATAAACATGCCCCCCTAAGAACCAAGCGGGTCAAATCCATAGAAAAACCAGCGTGGTTGAATGCAGAAATTAATGCCGAAATCCAGACTCGCGAGAAACTATTGCAAGCCACTGGCAAAGACGATAACTTCAAGAAAAACGAAACAAAGTAACAGCAATGAAACGACGCGCTCGAAAAAAGTATTTTAATGACCTGATTAAATCTAAAAGTGACACTAAATCAATTTGGAAAGCTATAAACCAACTATCAGGGGAAAAAGTCATTAGCAACAGCCCCTTGTAGTGATAATCTCTCTGCCGAAAAGCTGAATAAACATTTCACAACTGTTGCCCAAAGAGAGTTGTTACGAGAGACAACTCACAGTCAAACGATCTGTTGTTCTTAAAACATTTTTGTGATTCTAAAATCATCCATTCAAAACTTCAGTTCCCATTCATTAGTGTGCACGAAGTTTTCAAAGAACTATCATCTTTAAAACAGTCTCGTTCACGGGGTTTGGATGGACTTGACAGCAAAATCTTGAAGATATCTGCACCCATTATTTCGGAACACATTACATATGTTTACAATCTCTGTCTTGAAAATTGTTGTTATCCACAAGCATTTAAGGATGCCAAAGTGCTGCCGATTCATAAGTCTGGTGATGATCTTTCGACCCCCATCCAATTATAGACCGATTTCTATATTATCTGCTTTGTCCAAACCTTTGGGAAAAACACATTAAATGTAATCTTCATTCACATTTTACCAAATATGATCTATTTCACCCCAATCAGAGTGGATTTAGAGCCAGTCATTCCTGCCACACCATGCTCTCACAAACTTAATATAGAATGGCATTTTAAACATAAACAATGACTTATTCACTGCTGCTGTCTTTGTTGATTTTGCAAAAGCATTTGATACCATTGATCATGATCTTTTATCTAGAAAATGTATTTTATATGGACTTACCTCAGACTCAGTAATCTCTCCTTTCTCTTTTTTTGAATAATAGAAGACAAGCAGTATTTCAGAATTCCATTATGTCACCTCTTATGACTGTGAAATATGGTATTCCTCAAGGATCTATTTTAGGTCCTATTTTGTTTTCTATTTATGTTAACGATTTACCACTTCATGTAACGTCGTCTACTGAACTGTTTTTGCTGATGATACTACCCTTTATAACAAAGATAAAAGTCCTGAAGTAGTGTGTTGCAACATGCAGAGTGATTTAGATAAATTAGTCAGCTGGACCGAAGCAAATCATATGGCTCTTCATCCTCTTAAGTCAAAGTTCATGTTAGTTACCACCAGACAGAAAAGACAAAACATTAAAAATCAGCCTGCCAAGCCTTAAAATTTATGACAAAAGCATTGGAAGAAGTCGAATCGCACAAATTGTTAGGTCTTACACTTGATAATAACATATCTTGGTCTAGCCACATATCTTTACTTTGTAAAAAACTATCCACGAAAGTGTTTCAGCTAATAGAATAAAAGCATTTTCTTGATGAGCATACTCGAAAGATATTCTTCCATGCATTCATTCAACCGGACATAGACTATGCTTCGACTTGCTGGGATTTGGCAAGTAAAAACTCCTTTAAGACCTCTTAAGAGCTTATACAGACGTTCTCTCAAACTTATTCTGCTCAAATCATCGTCCCTCCAACCCAGTGATTACAAATACTTAGGTATTCTTCCCTTTGAGTCTAAATGCCGCTTTAATAAAGCTAATTTTATGTATAAAATTATAAATAATTTAACGCCGTCTTATCTCCATAGTAAATTCATTGTAAACGATATTCGTAGTAAACGTACTATTTTCACCCCACGACCTAGGACCAATCTCTTCATGACCTCCCTTACTTACTCGGGTGCCAGACTTTGGAATGCATTGTCCGATCATCTTAAGAACAGCTGTAGTTTGACATCTTTCAAAAAGGCTTACCACAAGACGTTATGGAAACATCTTTAAAATGCTGGCTTGGTTTACTTTCGATTTCTTAGTACCTTTTCCCCAGTCCAAGTCAAATGGCCATTTTCCCCTCAGTAAGCATGGATGTTTTTTTTTTTTTTTTTTTTTTTTTTTTTTTTTTAACGAAACACCATTATGTGTACCTGTATTTATTTGTGATTCTCTCTCTCTCTCTCTCTCTCTCTCTCTCTCTCTCTCTCTCTCTCTCTCTCTCTCTCTCTCTCTCTCTCTCTCGTTTAATTATGGATTTGTGTATTCAACTTTTTCCCTGTAGTTGCTATAATGACTTCCAGGTTTTGAATTTTTTCGTTCGTTCGTTCGTTCGTTCTCTCTTTCTCTCGCTCCCTCTTTTTCTTTCTTTCTCGCCCTCCCTCCCCTCTCTCTCTCTCTCTCTCTCTCTCTCTCTCTCTGTCTCTGTCTTCCTCTGTCTCTGTCTCTCTCTTGAACGCAGCCAGTCACCTGTTCGTGTGTGCGATGAACAAGGCTTTGCTTGTTCTCAAGTCAACAAGTGCTCATTGTAAACGAGAGAAAACCTCAAGGCGGCGGTGGACATTATGTCTAGCACGTGAAAACTGTCTGGCAGGTGAAAACAAGAGCCCTCCGCTGACCCCAACCCAGCTTTAAAATGTGTGTGTGTGTGTGTGTGTGTGTGTGTGTGTGTGTGTCGTTTTTGTTTGTTTGTTTGTTTGATTTTTAACAGTACGAGCAGCATTAAATGATGTTGAGCATCTTTTTTTCTGTTGCAATGTTTGCTAAATGTCGATGTTCACGTCACTTTATGAGAAGGAAATCGACAAGAAATCTTTGCTTTAGACAGTATTTCGTGTTTGCTCATAAAACTGTCAATGGCTGTTTGAAAATGCTGCAAATTGTATATATAACGTGTTACGGCTTTTTTTTTTTTTTTTTTTTTTTTTTTTTTTTTTTTTTTTTTTTTTAGTGTCTATGACAAATACACAGATGCATGCACATATTCTTCTTCTTCTTCTTCTCTGTCTGTCTGTCTGTCTCTCTCTCTCTCTCTCTCTCTCTCTCTGGGGGCGCGAAAAAAAAGATGGCGACTAGTGAACAGTGTCAGTCGTTTGCTCTGCCTTCGGCTTCAAAGTGCGGCGTTCATGTAGCATGCTAGTGAGGAGTGAAGTGTGACAGTAAGGTGTGTGAGCAGTCAGTGAGGAATAGTAGCAGTCACAATGATTGACATTAATCTGTGGAGGTGCAGAATTGGACATTTTTGTGCATCAGTGGCAAGGTCACACAAAGTTCACAAGGCCAGCCAGGTGAGCGGAAGCGAGGCGGTGTCGGCGAC
This sequence comes from Conus betulinus, assembly GCA_016801955.1. NCBI lineage: Eukaryota > Metazoa > Mollusca > Gastropoda > Neogastropoda > Conidae > Conus > Conus betulinus. Next base: position 92,606 of record JADBJO010006222.1, read on the forward strand.
CGGTGTGTTGACATTTTTTTTTTGCGTTGTTCTCAGTGTGTGTCTCCTCGGAAATTCGCTGAGAATTATCGCTACCTCACTTGTGAACGATGACACCTCACCACCACTAGGCCTTTCGGTTGGTCACACGCCAGGTGCAACAGTGTCGAATGCAAACACAGTGTGTTATGACAGCGCGTGTGTAGTACACGTGTTGCCCGTACACAGCCAGGCCCTCGTCACACTGTGCTTGATTTATGCCTCGTGTCGGTGTGCGACGCCTTCTCCTGTCTCATGACGTGGAGACGAACCCCGGACCTCTGCAGAGGCATGGCAGTGTCACAGAGGATGATGTTCAGCAAACACCTGCTGCACACGTGGAATCAGCGTCACAGCAACACATCACCCCTGACTTTGCACAGCAAATTCTTCAGGCCATCGACAGGGCAGAAAGCAGCGAAAGCAGCGAAGAGAATAACTTGATTCGAAGTGATCTGTCTGTCATTAAGTCTGAACTGAAACACGTCAGTGAAAAATGTGATGAAATTAATGAACGCTGCAATAGCTTGAACAGGAAAACACCCGTCTGTCAGAGGCCGTGTCAGAAATCAACGATGACATCACAGCCCTCAACACAGAATCAGCGGAGCAGAAAGAGGTCACACACAAACTCGCCCAGCATGTGGATAGACTATGCAAGAACATGAGAAAATGAACTCTGAAATTGACCGTTTTAGAGGAGTTTTCCCGTAGGGATAATCTACGGTTCTACGGTATCCCTATGTGCTCTGACAGAGAAAACTATGACCAGTGTGCGTCAGCTGTGGTGTCAGCACTGAACGGTGTGTAGAGGGCCCGAAGCAGTGGAGTGAAGACGACATCGTCAGAGCACATAGAATTGGACAGGGTGATCCCAAACCCATGATTGTCAAAGTGCGTAGCTGGAGGGACAAGCTGGAGATCCTGAAGAATAAGACTTCAGAACTCAGCTTGAAGGGCAAGGTGTGCGGGTGGCCAACGACTTGACCAGACGGCAAGCTGCAATGGTGGCACAGGCCAAACGTGACGGCATGTCAGCTTACTTTGACAGAGGCGTGATGAAGATCGGACCGAGACGAGCACCGAGGTCGTACACCGCAGCAGTGAGGGCCGATCACGATGTGGACGCTTCGTCACCACCATCATCAGGCGGAACAGCAGACAGCACGGTGCCGATGGCGGAGAGCAGCAGCAGCACAACAGCTGATCGGCAGTCAGGTCAAGGTCACCGGGTCAACACACCAGTGGATCACCGCAGGGAATCCCCGAGACACACGCCCCTCTCAAGCCAGCCAGCTCAAAGCGGGGCAGTGACGTTCGTGGGGGAAAGGGTGGTAGAGGTGGGGTAAAAACACTTTCGCAGGGGGAGAGAGGGACTGTGCAAGGGAGGGGAGAGGGGCAGAGTGGGCGGCCTGCAACACGTGAAAAACTGGTGCAGTGCGGGTAGAGGGACACAGCAAAGTGGGTTGTCGAGTTTCTTGTCAAGGAGTGGCAACACACGGCGCGCGACCAGTGGTGACAGCGACAGGCGTTCTTTGCGTTCTTGGTCAACCTCCAGTAAATAGGCCAGGCTCGATCAACCGACTCAGTTATCGTTCCTTAATTATAATGTTGAAAACCTGTGTAGTAAATTAAATGATGTATCTTTTGTGAATTATGTGTGTTCATTTGATTTCGTGTGTCTAACTGAAACCTTTGCTAATCAGGCTTTTGACTTCAATACATTTTTCATGAGTATGTGAAATTTAGCTCCCCAGCAAAAAAGCTGTCATTATTTGGTAGAAACTCGGGTGGAGTTTTAGTACTTGTTTAAAACTATTATTCTCACTTGGTTAAACGAATTGAACTTTCATGTGACAACTTGGTTGTTTTGAAAATTGAGAAAAGTATATTTGATGTGGATAAAGATGTATTATTGATTGCAAGTTATATTCCCCCTGAAGGTAGTCCTTTTTATAACTATACTGATGTGAAAAATGGCATTCTTATTTTAGAAGAAAAATTGCAACATCATGTTCAGAATGGAAATGTTAACATAATTTTATGTGGATTTGAACGCCAGAACAGGATGTGAGCAGCCCACCATTGAAAACCTGACAAGTCATTTAAATCCACTGGATGACAGAGAAAATGAAGAGATGTATATAAGACATTCAAAAGATGGAAATGTGAATGATTTGGTCAAACGCTTTTAGATTTTTGTCTCATGTTTGATTTAGTCATGTTGAATGGATTTTGTGAGGGTGATCCACGCGGGTGATTTTACGTATGTATCACCACACGGTAGTAGTGTAATTGATTATTTCATTGTGTCTGAAGAATTGCAATTTGATTTTGATTTGTGTGTTAGTGATAATCTACACTCTTGGCACCTACCGGTTGAATTGAGATGGAAGAAAGGAATGACGGAAGGGAGAGAAAGGAAAAAGAGTGAGGGTATGAATGAGGGTGGTGAAGAGAAGATTGTATGGAATGATGAGAATGCTCAGACTTACAGGGATGAATTAGAATCTGACATGTTTAAGGAATGCATGAAGCAAGCGAACGATGGATTGGAAGGTGACGTGAATGAATGTCTGGATGTGTTTTACTGTGCGATGTATGGTGCTGCTGCATGTATGGCGCGTACAGTGGGGAAGAAGAAAAAACAAAAAGATGACTGGTTTGATAGGGAATGTGAAGAAATGAAAAGACGAGTTAAGGGCCTTCTGAGAAATTACCAGCGTTCTAAAACTGACGTTAATAATCGGAGGCAAATTTATGTAAACGCACGAAAGAATATAGCAAGCTAAAGAGCGACCCAATCACAAAAAGCGAAATAGAAGAAAGCATTAAAAGATTAAAAAGCGGTAAAAGTGCTGGCCCAGACGGAATTGTAAATGAAATGCTGAAAAATGCAAATAATCTGGTTATTGAGTTTCTGATACGTCTTTTTAACAAACTTTTCGAGTCTGGGACATTTCCAACTCAGTGGTCGAAATCCATCATAATACCGCTGCATAAAAAAGGTGATATCAATAACCCAGATAATTATCGAGGCGTAAGTCTGTCTAGTGTATTAGGCAAGATCTATACCAGTATTTTGAATTCAAGACTTACTAAATGGGCGGAAAGAGAAGAACATATTATTGAAGAGCAGGCGGGTTTTAGAAGTGGATATAGCACCATTGACCATATTTTCACCTTGTATTGTTTAGTTCAAAAATATCTCTCCAGGAATTCGAAATATACGTGGCTTTTGTTGACTTCCGGAAGGCTTTTGACTCGGTTAACAGAAACCTATTATGGGAGTGCCTGAGGAAATCTGGTGTAGATGGAAAATTGTACCATGCGCTGAGAGGAATCTATAATACCGTTCTAGTCTGTGTACGTGATAAATGCTTATTATCACAATATTTCAATTGTCCAAGAGGTGTCAAGCAAGGCTGTGTGCTAAGCCCCCTACTATTTTCATTTTTCATCAATGAACTTGCTGTGGAGTTATCAAAACGTGGAAGACATGGCATTCAACTAATCTCTGGAGGAATTGAAATGTTTCTGATGTTATTTGCCGATGATGTGATATTGCTGTCAGACACTGTTATAGGGTTGCAAAATCAAATCAATGTACTTAAATCTGAAGCTGATAGAATGCAATTGGTTGTAAATCTAGACAAAACTCATATTATAGTTTTCCGTAATGGAGGGTATCTCTCTACAAATGAAGTATGGTGGTATGGAAATGAGGAGATAAAGGTAACCAATAATATATAAATATTTAGGCATTGTTTTTTACAACAACAAATTAAGCTTGATGTCTGGCTGGACAGAAGTCGCTAGAAGGGGTAGAAAAGGGTTATTGATTGAAATTCTTCGCACCATGAGAAGATTAAACTCGATCGATTCTAACTTATTCTGGAAAATGTTTGATTCACAAATAGAACCCATGTTATCATACGGCTGAAGTTTGGGGACTTAATGAAAATAAACAAATGGAAAATATTCACACATTTGCAATAAAAAGATTTCTAAACATACCTTTTACATTCATCAAATAAAATGTGTTACGGAGAGTCAGGACGATATCCTTTATTTATTAGAAATTATGTTAAATGTGTGAGATACTGGCTAAAACTAACTCGACTTCCACTAAATCGTATATGTAGACAGGCATATGAAATGCTTTTCAGACAAATGGAAATAGGAGTATACAACTGGGTGTCGGATGTTAAAAAGGTTTTAATAGAAAATGGATTTGGCGTTGTTTGGATTGCACAAGGGGTAGGTAGTGAGAAAATGTTTTTGTCTGAATTTAAGCAGCGACTGATTGATTGTTTTAAGCAAAACTGGCATTCCACTGTGGTTGGAAATGATAAATACAGTTGGTATTATTCCTTAAAGATTCATTATATCCTGAAAAATATCTTGGTGTAATAACTAATAAATGGCATAGGGACTCACTTGTCAGATTTAGAACAAGAACCTTAGGTTTATATTCATATAAAAGGTGGTTTACTTCAGATTCGATCATGAGTTCGGTATGCCCGTTATGTTCGAATGGTTTCGAAGATGAGATGCATTTCTTATTCGATTGTCTGAAGATAATGAATTACGAAACACAAGTAGTCTGTTTAGTAAATACAACGCGCAAAGATATAACATAAGAAAAATACTGACGTCTGAAAATGAAGACATTATTAGATCACTTGCTGCGTTCATTGCGAAAGCAAATAATATTAGAAAGAAAATTTAGATTGTTAGTTATTATCAGATTATTTATCATGAAAATGGAACTCTGTTAGATATCTACAATGTGTTATTGTCATTTTGAAAGAAAAAAGATAGCAACTGTAATAATTGATGATTCATAGGTCGGTTGGTCGAAGATTACGACCCAA
>JADBJO010006222.1:102500-107500 GCA_016801955.1 Conus betulinus
AACGTCCTGCTAAGATGATTTTGTCCGTTAAAAAACGTGGAGTAATTCTGTGATTAAACGAGCATGTGTTTTGGAAGCAGGGTTTTAGACTGTGCTACATGCATGAAAAACTTTAGCAAGTTAATATGATCTGATTCTTCTTCTTCTTCAACACTCATTCCTCCACTTTGTCCCCTTATCCTTTACTTGATTGATAGAACGATAAAGAATTCCCAAGCAGCAATGCACCTTGCAAACAACGAGAGAAGGTAAAAAAAAAAAGGCATGGCATATTCACTGGGTGTGGGTTTATATCCAGATCCACGCAAAATATATCTATATTAGTTAATAGGTTTTGATTGTTTTTAGATCCGTGCAGTACTTGTCAAAAAATACACGTAAACGCTGAACAAAAATCCTGTATCGTTATATTAAAGAAAGTGAATTAAACACCCTCGATCTGTCCCTTAATCAACTTCACCACCAAACTAAGATCGTTTCTTTTATTAACATTCCTTCTTCCATCAATTTTCGTTAACATCGACTCTTTAGTTTTTGCATACCTTTGCTGACAAAGCGGTAGATTCTTGTGAACACATAACCTCTTACGGAGGTAAAACCAGGCTAACTTAACCATATTTATACAAATACAGATGATACGCCTCCCTCATGTCTTCATGTCCAACTCTTGATTCGTTTCCCTTGGGGGGCCCGATAGTGATGCTGGGGATGATGAAGAGACAGTGCGCAGAGAAACGCTATTATGACATATACATGGGGAAGAAGATGTGATGGTCTGGTGGATCACTCATCAGAGCGAGATCGTTGCAGATATGTGATTTAACCCTTCCATATGGTGATTTTATTTTTGTCTGTAGTAGGAGTTGTTGCTTCTCTTCTCTCTCTCTCTCTCTCTCTCTCTCTCTCTCTCTCTCTCTCTCTCTCTCTCTCTCTCTCTCTCTCTCTCATCTCACTCTCTCTCTCAGGCTGCTCCGTCTGCTGCTGTTCTTTTAACAGTGGAAGAAAAAACACCTGGTCGAAGGAGCACGGCTTGAAAAGGAAAACAAAGAAGAAAACATAAATTATTGACATTGAAAGAGGAAAGATAAAAAAGAAGACCAGTACAGGTTCATGAAACTCTCTCTCTCTCTCTCTCTCTCTCTCTCTCTCTCTCTCTCTCTCTCTCTCTCTCTCTCTCTCTCAAGAATCTGAACAGCTCAAAGTGCGGGATAACATTCACGCACAATCATTATGTGTTCAACCATGTGTGTTGCACACTGACATATCTCAATGCTATTGGGGGGGGGGGGGGGGGGGGGGGTGAATGTCCAGTTGACTGCAACAGCATAGATCATATTGCTTGGGTTCTTCTGTGTATTGGTGATCATGCCAGATCTGTACTTATGTTACATACAGATTTGTCAGTGGTCAATGTTTGTTTTTAAGCATGAAGAATGCTCACCAAGCCATTGCTCTTAATTCTTCCATGTCCAGGTGTTCCTGTGAATGTAAGACTATAATAGCGAAGTCGAATTTCCTCTGGCGTGCTTCCTTTTACTTACGTGTGTGGAAGAGAGAGAGGGAGGAGGCGAAGGAGGCGAAGGAGGAAGGTGACTGGGGTGCAAGAAGGATGAAACTGCATGCGTGTCAACACCTTTCCTGCAGAATATTCTACTCGCCCACGTCGGGTGTACACATACTCTCCTGCCTGTACGGTAGATCGAAACCAATCGTCCCTCAAGCACCGCCAGATCCTGCTTGTCTAAGTAAACACTGTGGCAAAAAGATCTTGACTCCTTCACCACATCAGAGAAAGAGGGAAAGAGGGGAGAAGGGAGATCACTGAGAAGAGCTTTGAAGACGGGTTATTCTTCATTATTCAGATTCGTGAGCGAAAATCGACTGTGTGATGCCCCGTCGGTCTGGCTCCCGAGGTTCAATTTTCTGCTGTGCTGGTCACCTCGAAGAACGGAAATTGAGGAACTTTTCAGCGAGGCTGGTTCTGCTTCTCCTGGTTGGTTCTTCCCGAATGTTGGAAATATTGAACGTCCAAACTGACTCAGACCTTTTTCAACTAAGCGTAATATCTGCATATCCGTATCATGAAATAGCAAAAAAGGAAAGTTAAAAAAAGGAGTAAGATTTTAAAAAAGTAAAAACGAAGTAAACACACGGATGGAGAGAACAAAGAAAGGCAAGGCAGCAATGTGATGCAGAAATGGAACTGTGTCCAGAATAACCGTAAAAAGCTTGAGACGCCAGCAAGGGCAAAGACAAACATCAAACAAGCGGACGGAAGGAAAAGCGACATCAGTGTTTCATCCAGACAGGGTTCTCTTGTATTAATTTTTTTTTATAATTTTATGGGCAAATTTGGTGGTTTGCCTTGACGACTTTGCTCGCAGTGACGCATCATGTGCAAATTGAAACCCAGGGTGGGTGGTAAAGAAGAGAGAAAGGGAGGTGTGGTAAGGAGCGAGTGAGGACTTTAAAAGAACTTTCTTCTTCCTACTAAATGAAACTGAAGCCTCAGAGTGTACGTCCAGGCTACGATTTGGTTGTACCAAGGGACGCTGTTAAGGAAGCGTTACGTAGTGAATTCGCATTTGTGACTGGAGCTGTTCCCTGCCAAGGAGCTGTCATCAGACTCAAGCCCTCCTCCGCATGTGTCTCGCATCCAGAAACCACATGGGAAATAAACAGGCTTTTGTGACAGTGTGTGTGTGTGTGTGTGTGTGTGTGTGTGTGTGTGTGTGTGCCTCACAATCTGTTTGACAGGGGAGATTAATCTGACATCCGCTCCCTGCTGGATAGCTGTCTGGGGATGGCTGTTTATCAACGAACGGGATCATGTGTCTTTGTGTGTGTGTGTGTGTGTGTGTGTGTGTGTGTGTGTGTGTGTGTGTGTGTGTGTGTGTGCGTCCCCTTTGATTTGGGATTCTTTGCATAAGTCGTAGCTTTCATCGTTATCCCGTTGTCAATGTCTGCTGCGTTGTTGAGAAATAAATGATGAATGATGAGGGTTGGGTGTTATTCGACCCTGGTCTAGACTAGATGGCTTTTACACAACACAGCAACGATCCTCATCTTTTCATAATGTGACGTGTGTGACGTCATCTCCACGTTCCTGTTGCTGATATGAGGAAGAAACATTCTTCTGTAAAGACGTGTGCGGGGTGTGTATGGAATACTTAGTATGTATAAACAGAAGAAATGTTGTTTAAGTGTGGTCAGTATACTGCTGTCGTTTGTTTTGTGTGTTGTATTGTTTTCTGTTCTTTTGTTTAACTTTTTTTATGAGCAGACATTTGAGCTGTGAAAAGTGACGGGCTTTTATGTATTGTATTTCACCACTGTCTCCCCGGCACACAGAAAAGCAATGCATACTACTGAATGCTAATTGAAAAGACTTTTTTTTTTCCAAAACACACATAACGCTGATCTACTACAGCTTCATCAAATATAACTCAACTTACTGATCTATAGATACAGTCAACCTGTGCACAAAAGAGGGTCGGTGACTGAGGAGGGGGTTGGGGAGGGTAAGGGATGGGGGAAGGGAGGGAGGGGGTGTTGAGATATATGACGAATTCTTTGGAATTGATCTTCTCGACGACGGATTAGATGTCAGTCAAGTCTTGTTGTTCCTTCCCCTTCAAGATGCGGGAGTCGCATATACTCTCTTCGTCCACTGGGGTCTGTACTATTCTAGTCTCACCCAAGATGACATTGCAAACTAAGAACACAGAAGTTTTGAAAAAAAAATGTGTGTGTGTGTGTGTGTGTGTGTGTGTGTGTGTGTGTGTGTGTGTGTGTGTGTGTGTGTGTGTGTTGCTACAAAACCTTTTTTTTTCGAAGTCGTCACGATACTTTTTGCTATAATGATTTTGAAGCCGTCAAGTCATTTTCCTTTGAGAATTTTGAGACTGTCACACTGCTATTGCTATAATATTTTCGAGACAGTCATTATACTTCTGCCATAATGATTTGAGATCGTCACATTTTTGCCATTATGATTTTGAGTCCGTCACTACACTTTTGACATGCTGACTTTGAAGCGGTGATGACACGTTTACAATGATGATTTTGATGTTGCTGTAGCAGTTTTGTCATAGTAAGTGGTAGGCCTTCACAACACTTCTGCCATTATAATGCTGAAGACGCCACCACACTTTTTATTCATATTATTTTAAGGCCGTGAAACTTTTCACATTGACTTTTTAGGCCACAAAAATACTGTTTCCCCAATGATTTTAGGGCATAGCGGTATTTATATCATAAAAAAAACTTTGAGGCCATAACAATACACTTGCCACAATGACTTAGGAACCGTAATAATACTCTTTCATAATATTTTGTGGCCGTCACGATACTTTTGCCATAATGATTTTGAGGCTGTCGCAATACTTTTGCCATAATGGTTTTGAGGCTCTGTCGCAATACTTTTGCCATAATGATTTTGAGGCCGTCAGGATGCTTTTGCCAAAATGGTTCTGAGGCTGTCGCATTACGTTTGCCATAATGGTTTTGAGGCTGTCGCAGTACTTTTGCCGTAAGGGTTTTGAGACTCTGTCGCAATACTTTTGCCATAATGGTTTGAGGCTCTGTCGCAATACTTTTTGCCATAATGGTTTTGAGGATGTCGCAATACTTTTGCCATAATGGTTTTCAGGCTGTCGCAATACATTTGCCATAATGGTTTTGAGGCTGTCGCAATACTTTTGCCATAATGGTTTCAGCTGTCGCAATACATTTACCACGATGGTTTGAGGCTGTCGAAATACTTTTGCCATAATGGTTTTGAGGCTGTCGCAATACTTTTGCCATAATGGTTTTGAGGCTGTCGCAATACTTTTGCCATCATGATTTTGAGGCCGTCAGGATGCTTTTGCCATAATGATTTTGAGGCTGTCGCAATACATTTGCCATATTAATTTGAGACAGGATACTTTTGCCATAATGATTTTCAGGCCATCAGAATACGTTTGCCATTATGATTTTAAGGCCGTTAGGATACTTTT
>JADBJO010006222.1:112500-120000 GCA_016801955.1 Conus betulinus
TGTGTGTGTGTGTGTGTGTGTGTGTGTGTGTGTGTGTAAGATCGGAAGGGAATTGAGGAGAGGAAGGACAGGGAGGACATAGGCAGGAAAGACCGACTGTCCGCGGACAACATTGATTTGCAGAACCATGGATCAGTTTCACGTGATGCACCTTGGATTAACGAACATCAAATTGATGTTGAAATGTGTATCAATATTCACTATCAGTCGAAATCACGACAGTGGGATATCATTATAGCCTAAAATTTAATTCTAGTTTAGTAGACTTGACATCCACTGCAGTGGCACCATGTCTTTTTTTAGAACCAGAACTTTTCAAAGGAATGTTTACCGAAAGAGACGACCACATAATATGAACTCAGCTCAGTCACTCTAACGGTCCTTAAAAGGAAATGACAGAATGGTATTCATATTTGATTTCTCTCAAGTGCAGACCCGCCCTTTTTTTAGGGTGAGGGGACGGTGGAAGACTTGAAGGGTGGTATGCATAGAATGAGTATGGCTTTTTCCCATTGTGATTGATCATAAAGATCTAGTAAAGCATGAACAAACAAAGATGAATAGCTCATACGACAAAGTGTGGGAATAGCTCATACGACAAAAGTGTGGATTCTTGAATGTGAATGCGCAATCAAGAGATATGCAGGATCAAGACTGTGTAAGAACGACACACCAAGTGTACAAAAGAACAAATGATACATGTGACTTAATGGGCAATCAAGAGATATGCAGGACCACAATTGAGCGAGAACGAATCACCAAATGTACAAAAGAACAAACAATACATGTGATCACATGAGGTTATTGAATACAGGCTGGTTCAAAGCTGTCTGCAGCTCTGGAACTAAACTCCACTTGGAATTAAGAAGCCTTCAGTTCCCCGCTGTCTGTGGATCGTCAGACCATTACATATTGTCAAGTTCCACTGGTTAGAGTGTGAGAAGGGAGAGGGGGTGGAGTAGTGGAAGGGGTGATAGCGGCGTAGAGTAGGGGATGGGAGGGTGTCCGTTGTGCGGGATGGCTTTGGGTTTTTGATTTATGACCTCCGAAACAGTAGCATTTCTGGAACTTCTTGTGTTACGCGTAAACACTGAAGGCACTGGTGCCAGACTGCACGCCAACAGTAGGGACTGCTGTCTGGAACATGCTGCCTGGCACCCACACGTTGTGACCTAAATGAGACATGACCTTCAGACAAATGACGGGCTTTTATCGCCGCTAGCATGGTAATGGAGATGGGGAGAGGTGTGGTTAGGGTGGGGGGGGGGGGGGGGGCGAATTAAATGGTGTGATAAAAACATATTTTTTCCCCTCAAGAGGTCAGTTTCCACAAGGGCACTGACCTTGGTGCTTTTATCTTCATCAATACTAAACGGATATTGAAAAACGTTACCCGTAGGTGCTTAGCTAGCCTGCACTAAAGGCCCTAATTGTACAAAGAAAAGCTGCTATGGGGAAACTGAGCGCACAGTATCAGCAAACCCTAAGCTTTCTTTTCAATACCACCAGCTGAATATCTGTGATTGCTGCACTGTGAACTGCAGGCAAAGTATGCCGTATATCCGCTCACATATAGCGACTGAGGATATAGCCCGAATGAAAAAAGCAGCCATTTGGTAAAACGAGATTTACTTTACACCCGAATATAGCACACGACGAAGAAAAGGTGAGTAGTTGTCAGATTTCATCAACATCTCCGGCTCCCGTCCCTCTGCCTCCGACATAGTGAAACGTCACTGCTCGGGCCCTATGATCTAAGGGTTATGGGTTCGATACTTGCGCGATGCACGCAGGTTCAGTGGCGTTTACTCTAAGGAGTCAGCGTCTGTGCAAATTCCAACCCACTCCACGTCCATCGGAGCAGACCAGCTGTAGAGGCTGAACGCATGCATTAACATCTCTCTCTCTCTCTCTCTCTCTCTCTCTCTCTCTCTCTCACACACACACACACACACACACACACACACACACACACACACACACACACACGCACACACACATACACGTGTGCACACACGTTTAGATAGATAGATGGGGTAGGTAGGAAGATAGATAGATAGATAAATGGACGTATAGATATAACTGGATACCTGCCCCCCGTAGTTGTCACTACAGACGAAGACCTTTGTTATCAAATTATTGTGAATATTTCGAAAATCTGCTTTATTTACCTCTGTTTCTCTCCCTGATTTATGCGTGCTTATGCGCGCGCGCACACACACACACACACACACACACACACACACACACACACACACACACACACACACACACACACACACATATATATATATATATATATATATATATATATATATATATGTGTGTATATGTGTGTGTGTGTGTGTGTGTGTGTGTGTGTGTGTGTGTGTGTGTGTGTGTGTGTGTGGAGATACGCACGTGTGTATGTATCTGTGTGTGCGCGCTTGCGTGTATATGTGTGTGTGTGTTTATATATACATCTGTGTGTATACTTGCAGGCATGCCTTTCATATACTTGTGTCCATGACATCAGTCACCGTTTTTAATCCACTGTTATGGTATCCATATTTGCATCATGTGTCTTAAAGAAAGAGAGGGAGAGAGAGAGAGAGGGGGGGGGGGGGGGAGACGGGCAGACAGAAAGAGAAGGGGAGAGAGAGACAGAGATGGAGACAGAGAGATACAGAGAGAGAGAGAAAGGAGGAAAGAGAGAGAGAGAGCGAGAGACAGAGGGAGAGACAAACAAAGAGAGAGAGACAGACAGACAGAGACAGAGACAGAGAGTTGGAATCAGGACAGACATTGTCTCTATTCTATACTCTCTCCCTATTCTCACACAGCCATGACCCTAGCACTGCATATTCCTGAAGCAAAAATGACCACCCCCAAAAAAACTAACATGTCACTCATCGTAAGCATTTCGGCACGGAGCGTCCTTCGCTGCAATATAATACGGAGAGGGGGTCGGTGGGCTGACAGAGAAGGGGCAGGAAGTAAGGGGGGTGGGGGGGGGGGGGGGGGCGGAGAGGGAGGGGACCACCTCGTTGAACGTCTGTGTGCTGGGATCAGGTGATGGGCAGAAGGGGCTGGTTTTACAGACCCTGACTTCCTACACCCCGACGCTGGGAGGTCGCCGCCCTTCTCTCTGGGTTTGATCCCGGCGACAGCTCATTACAGCGCCTGACAAAAGCAGTCTTTACGAGGTAGACCCCGTGAAGTGCCCCGCCTCTACCGGGAGAGCCAGCGCCACTGTAATGATTTGTTGATGGATTTTGACATGCCATTTCTTAGAGATCGATGGTAATGGGGGGGGGGGGGGGGGGGGGGGGGGGGGGTATGGGATGGGGGTGGTGGGTTGTATTTTTAGTTCTAATATAACCTTGGTGTCATGTTCTTTTTTTTGTTGTTGTTGTTCTTCTTCTTTTTCTTTTGTTGTGTAAGAGATTACGCTTTTAGTATATTGTAGCGTTTACCGTGGCTTTTGTTTAACGTAGATGTGGCATGGTCTGCGGGAAGGCCTGATCGGGTTAAGGTCACACAGGTTACCCCAGTCTTATTGTGTAATTTAATGTTCACTACCAGCTGTTTAACTATCGGGCCATTGTTGGAAACACAGTGTACATACTTTAAAAGGGAATCAGTGAAACAAATCAATGTGAACAAATAAGAGTTGTTGTGCAGATACCATGATAGTGATGATATATATTCTATAGAATCTCTGTTGGCAGTCTGGGGAAAAAAAGAACTGCTGGAATCCACAGAAATGTCAACAAATAGACGATCTACATTGTTTCTGTTAGCACTCTGGAAGAGTGCTGGAATCCACTCAACTGGCAAGAAAAAAATATGGGCTATGTATACGAATATGATAGATGATAATGTAGTATAACATAATAAAATACAATATAATAAAGTACAATATAATATGATACAATATGATATATGTAATGTGATAAAATATGATATGATATACTATGATATGATATAATGTAATATGATATACTATGACAGGATATGATATAATATTATATAAGATGGTGCAATATATCATATCATATCATATCATATGATGTGATGTGATATGATATGATATATCATATCATATCATATCATATAACATAATACAACATAGACTGTTACCAACATTGTTCGGGGGGGGGGGGGGGGGGTAAAGGCCATGAGAATCAAGGAGGAAGCAATGGGTACCAGTGATATTCAAATCTATAACTTGTCAAAGCCAAACAGTGTCCCTTGTGTTATTCGACCCAGTGGCCTTCTAAAAGAGAAAAAAAAACTTGTGGAATATGCATCGGAAAATTTGGCATACCATTCGCTCATCGTCATTCTGATTAATTGACTCGGCGCGTTGTGACTTTTGTGAATTCTTCCACTATGTGTAGTGCATAGCTTTGATTATGTAGCGCAGTTCAAATCGGTTCAGCTTCATTGTATTTCATTTCTCCGTTAATAATTCGCTCGTGCATTTACAGACTTGCTGTAGGCACAACATAGAGTAAAGCAGTTGATGAACGCATGAAATAGTTACAGTTAGTTAAAAAATTCGCCACACTGTTTAGGTATCCATGTCGGTAACAAACACACACAAAAGCACGTACACACACACACACACACACACACACACACACACACACACACACACACACACACACACACACACACACACACACACACACACACACACACACACACACACACACACAGGCGCGCGCGCGCGCGCACGCACGCACGCACGCACGCACGCACATGTTTGACGATGGCCGCCTTAGTGTAGAATCTTAAATTACACTCATCATCATTCTTGTGTAACAAAGTTTCAAACTGGGAGCCCTGCATACCGTAATATCGCGACTCGCAGCATTATTTCCGTAGCATTTGGTCTTTCTCTTGTGAGAATAAAACGGAAATTACAGTAACATTGGGAATTCCGCTCATCACTGGACTCTGGTGTATAAATACTAAAGGATATCAACTGAACTTCGAGTCTGAATGTTCAGTCGTTTTTTTTTTTACATCCAAAGACTACATGGTCTAGTTTGATCAGCTTTTAGAATTTCAACGTGAGAAATCGAATCATGCTGGTCATGTAAATAATGAGGAAAACAAGCGTAAGCCGATTATTTCCTTCCATTATACAAACGAGCTGGCAAAGAATTCTGGGGGAAAAAGTGTGTGGGGGGGGGGGGGAGAACAAATGGGAATAAAAAGAGAACATCTGAATGTAAATGTTAAACCCCATTTCTAGCAGTATGTGGGGGACCATTGAAGTCTGTATCGAAAACACATCCCCATGTATTGCTTTGTATCGCCTGTCAGGAGTCGTTAATCGTCCCGTTCCCTGGTTGAGACTTATCAGCGGAACTGGACTAGTTGTGTTAATACATTCTGGTAACAAATGGAAACAGAGATCCTATAATTCTGTGGTATCTTGACCAATAAGGGATGAGAATACTAAACCCAGCAGCCTGCCGAAGCAGCCAGTGAGGAGAAAAAAGCAGGATGAGAAAGAAAAGCTTTGACAGAAATAGCTGCATAACAAAATAAATAAAACCAGTAAGAAAAAATGTAACTGATATGAGAGGATATCTTTTTTTAACGTATGTTTGAGGATCCATGAGATAAACAAAGAAGGTTAAAAGGTTATTAACTTTTCAATCAGAGTGGGCAGCTCTAAGACGAATTTAATCAATTCATTGCGAATGTAATAAATATCATTTGAAGTAGGAAATTGTTTATTGTTGGTTTTGAAGGATATGACTGACCACTTTTCTCTGCGCTATTAAAACTTGTAAGGCTCTGTGTTATTTTACAGGGTAACGATTATAACTCTAAACAGTAATCTTAGTTTCAAAGCAAGGCGACTGAAGTAGAAATTGAAGCAAATTATTAAAAAGGAAATGAATATTATTTCCGCAGATAATACAGACAAACAGATTACAGGACAGGATTGTCCTGTAAGACAATACAGACCAGCAGAGTACAGGACAGGATTGTCCTATAAGACAATACAGACCAACAGAGTACAGGACAGGATTGTCCTGTAAGACAAGACAAACAGATTGCAGGATAGGATTGTCCTGTAAGACAATACAAACAGATTACAGGATAGGTTCGTCCTGTAAGACAATTCGGACCAACAGATTACAAGACAGGATTGTCCTGTAAGACAATACAAACAGATTACAGGATAGGATTGTCCCCGTAATCTGTTTGTATTGTCTGCGAAAATGATATCTTTTTCCTTTTTTAAAAAACTAAATAATGATAACCATAATCATCATTATAAATCATGTCCTTTTTCCAAGAGACGAGTTTCCTGAACCTTCCTACAATTCACAAATTAACACACAAGTACAAAATATATTGAAGTGTGTTTGCAACATGGCTTTCTTGCACGTTCAGGTGTTGTTGGTTTTGTTGTTGCTGCTGCTGTTGTTGCTACTGCTGCTGCTGCTACTGCTGCTGCTGTTGCTGCTGCTGCTGCTGCTGCTGCTGCGGCTGCTGCTGCTGCTGCGGCTGCTGCTGCTGCTTTGTTTTTGTTTCTCGTATCTATCATTTCTTTAGCCCTGCCGCGTTTCTGCATCCTGCATATTTCAGTCTGTCTTCCCAGGTGGTTATCGTGTTTGTCTGGACTGGAAGCAGGGTGAGCTGATTTGATCAGAAAGCCGAGCCTCCTTTCATTCACCGCTGGGCTCTGGTCAGGGCGAGTTGATTGGAATCCCAAGACCGGGTCTGTTTTCAGTAACACTATCTGCCTATCCTGATGCAATTTGTGAAGCCTTTTGTGGTCATCGTTGTAACAAGAAGCGTCACTCCTACGTCTGTCTCGCCCTCAGTCTCTCTGTCCTTGTCTGGAAGAATAATGGTACGGGCCAGAGTATGATGAATAGGGTGGGGAGTTGTGATATTTGGTTAGAAGCAAGGATTCAAAGTGACGCAGAGCTTTTCATTTCGTAGAGTTTGTGATTATCAGCAACTTCGGCCAAAATTTGAAAGTCGCAGATTCTAGAGGGATTCATTCCTTTGGTTGCGCTGATCAAGCAACTCCTATGTTGTATGCCATAATGTGGGGGGGGGGGGGGGGGGGGGGGGGGGAGACAGAGAGAGACAGAGAGGAAAGAGAGCATTAAATCTAAACGCACGGAGAAAGGACTAAAATAGATATGACTAAAATAGATAGGACGGCTAAGAGCGATGTTGCCATTAATGCATCTTTATTAGTACCATTATTATCGTTATTATTCCTGTTTTCATATATGTTATTCTGATCGTAATTACCATTATCATTGACCAGAATGAAAAGTTCTATTCAATTACACTCATATAAGGTGTACATGCCAATCAGGTTATATCTTCATAAGATACTGATTATGTTTCGGTACTATTTACGGCTTTGCGCACAATACGTCTTACTAGTCCTGATGTGTGTTGTGAGGGAATGCCATGTTTTGTGTGCATAATTGCTCAAAAGACTTTGGTTGACATGTTTCTCCAAGAAGA